>NJDD01000021.1:645285-657064 GCA_002245505.1 Calephelis nemesis
TGTTGCGGTTCGGAGGGTAGCCGGTAAACTTATTTTTGCTCGAGGTTGCCAACGCGCCATTACCACTTTTGGCATCTCTAGGTGGTGTGAATTTCTTACCATCAGGAAATCCCTCTCCTTGATTGCCTTCCAATGTCATAAAAATAAAAAAGACTATTGTAAATATTTTATTTCTAATTCTCAAATTTTTTTCTTCTCAAATTTCTACTCTTCTCAAACTTCTCAAATTTCTAACTCTCTAACTTATTTTACGTAGTAAGTACATTCTAATGTAATGGGGTCAAAATTTTTGTCAATTTTAAAAGACTATTTGCAGTAGCTTATGAACAGGATCACAACAGATAACAGAACTCTAGGTTAAACTTAGTTTCAATAAACTCGGTTTTAAATATGAGCGGTCTAATCGTCCCTAAATGAATAAAAAAAATCATCATCAGATGAGCAAAAATCTTAGCATCACATTACTGTTGTCACTACAATATCATAATACATTGACCCACTGATCTATAATAAAGATAATGTGATAGCATTCTAGAACTCATTTTCTAGATCTTACAGATGATTGCGGTCAGACAGACACGCGAAGTGGAGAGCATTATCTGACTGTCGGTAGATCTTTCCAAGTATAGTTATCGCAGCTGCGTTATCCTATTTTGAAACTGCAATTATTTTGAGAGGTTTGGTCCAGACATGCGATGCTAAGAGATTTACGCTATACTAGCTGTTTGTTCGCGACTTCGTCATCGTA
The DNA here is from genome assembly GCA_002245505.1 of Calephelis nemesis. Taxonomy (NCBI): domain Eukaryota; kingdom Metazoa; phylum Arthropoda; class Insecta; order Lepidoptera; family Riodinidae; genus Calephelis; species Calephelis nemesis. Next base: position 646,034 of record NJDD01000021.1, read on the forward strand.
GAATATTTACAATTTTCATCATTTTATAGTCTTCTAGGGGTTGATTTTGAATAAAATAAAGCATATGTTTGAATGCGGATCTATAGCCACTAGTGGTCGCCCATTGGTCGAAATTCGACCATAATAAATTTTAACATCTTTTTGATAAGAACGCTATTTTTATTTCTCAAGACCAACTACTTTGTTTACAAATTTTTATGTGCGCCATCTGTGATATTTTATCGTTATTATCAATATATTTGTTTGTGTGTATCAAATGCATGGTAGTGTGGGTAATGTCTTATTTATTAATTTAATGTACTTTATAAGCATTATTATTGAAAAATATTACTTCTCCAACACATAAACTATAAGTGTGCCAAATTTTATACTCCTGCGTCCACGCAATTTTCGTAAAAAGGGGTCCAAAGTTTTGGCATATACCTACCTATTATAGATTAATAGATTTAAAGTGCAATTGGTTCCGTGAAAATTTTGTGCACGTGTTAAAATTTGGAAGAACATTGTTTGGGTTACGTCTGGCATTGATATTCGGATTAGGAGTTATATTTTTGTGAGTTTTTAAGATACATAAAAATATGACGTGTAGCTGTCTTATAATAAGAATGTTACAGTCATGATTCTGTATAATAAAAATGAGAACATGTATTTGTGTGATTTGTAATTTTACACTTATCACCTGGATCTTTTGTAACGAAGACACATATGTACACGATGTGCACGATATAGCCTAGGTCCAACGATGTACTTAGGCTACGTTAAACCCCGAAAGATAAGAGACCCAGACGTACTTACCAATATGATTAATTAACGCTAGCAATAGCCAACAGTCAGATGAAAATATAACTGCTCAAAAGTGACCGATTTCGATGTAATATCATTTAAACTTAAAGTTAAAAAGAGATTATATTTTTACTGTAATAGATTAATAAAAACGGCAGACCAAACCCACCCACACCCACAAGAAGACAAGTCCACTGACTTGCAAACGTGAGATATTAGTAGATACTAGTAGCCGGTATTAGTACATACTAATACCGGTCATAAATGACAATATTTAAAGCATTTGATAGATTTTCATAGTTAAATGTCACAAAACACTTCAGCTTTACAAGACGGAAATTGGCAACTTAATAAAGCTTATTAATATTATAATATCGGAATAATAAAATCATTGTATGTACTAGGTACAGAACTGACTGTTTCTTACTCTTGAATCTCAATTTTATGCAAATCGGAAATTGGAATCGAATACGTAATTTTAGGGACTCTTGAACACAATACTAACGAATAATTAGCATTATTAGTATCACTAATTAATAAAAAACAATAAATATTAGGTATATCGGATTCGTTGATTTTTTTTGGACTAATTGAAACGATCCGATAGTACTGTAGTTACAAAAGTATCTAAAATGACAATACGATTCCGATTTACAATTTGCATGAAATCGAGATTCAAGAGTAACCCTACCGTTATTAAAAAAATCTCGTTTACCGCTCGACTTGACCAAAGAAGCGGTCAAATAGCCCTCAATATAGTAAAAACACGAATAATACATCATCTGTCGGTGGGATGTAACAACGATAAGAAAAAGCCTACCGCGGCCTGGACTCGGACGTTGGCTTGTGACTCACTGGAATGGATGCAAAAAGTTGGTGACGCTAAAATGCTGCATTCATAACTCACTCGTCCAAACAGTTTAGTTTGGCCGCTTTTCTGGTCAACGGGTTAGCGTACACGTCTTATTCAAACGATTTCTCAGGCTGAGCACTCTGCTCGGCCCACAAAGCTCGGTGAAGTTGCATAAAATCGCGAGATTAGCAACAAATTAGTCATTCAAAAAAAAAAATTCAAACGATCAACCGTGAGGTACGGATTCGAATCCTTAAAGGACACAGACACTTGCATATATGACGAACGTGTTGGTCTGATTTCTGGATGTTTATTAAAATTAATGAAATCAGAGTAAACATGTGTAAAGTATATTTTAGGTATCGTCGCCTAAAACCTAAGTACAACACAAGTAAAAATTTGAACGTTTTTTGCTTGTTTGAGTTCGTGTAATTTGTACTGAGTTATTTCTTAGCCCATCCTCTTTTTTATGATATTGGAAAACAAACAAGCAGACGGATTTTCTGATGGTAAGAAATTTACGCCGCTTAGAGACACCAAATGTGTTAATGGTGCGTTGCAAAAGTAAGTTTACCGGAAACTTTACCCTCCAAACCGGAACACCTCTGCTTTAAGTCATTTTCCGGTTTTTATATTTTTTATTTGTTGATGGTGCCTTCCTGTTTTCGATATCATCACCTTTAATTTTTTTAAGTTGAATAAGTAATAAAATATTATATATATGTAAGATATAATGAAAGTGTAGCTAGCTAGACATTAGACAAATCTGTAAGGGTCGTGACACTTGGCACTCGATACTCTCTGCATACCCTACAAGAGACCTAGCCTGAAGATATATTTTAGCACTAATCAAATTATCTTTTTTAAAGATAAACAAGGAATGTTATAGATTTCAAAATTATAATTGTATTTGAATTTTGAACTACTTATTTTATCTATTCATAGAAGAGCGCTATTTTAGAGTCGTGTGTTTTTTTCTCGTCGTCTAATAAGTAATTGTTTGCTGTAGCCGCCACAACCTGTTCCCATTGTTACGGCAGACAACTTGTTTGCACTTGGTAACCCAGAATAAATCTGCCATTTTTTAACTATCCAGCTTTTATAGAAAAAACAAATAACAATTTATTTTTAAGAAAATTGACAGAAGAAGGCGTTACTTTGCTGAAATCCATACTTAAATCCAAATAAAATTATTTAATTTGGATTTAAAATTAACTTTACATTTGAATATCTCTTCCTAATTTGGTTTAGGTAACAAGCTTTGTGGGAGAATTTAAAACTACAAAATTTTCAAATCAGTCTAGGCTATTACCTGGTTTGCTATCTTTTTAAGCTATTGCATAGCTTCTACTGCGGGCCTTGAGTAACGAAAATAACCTAATATCTCCCACTCCGACCGGCACAACGGAGACCGTTTAGTTTTTGCCATCTATCGATGAATAGCAGAACTTTTAATGACTTCAATCACGCTTGTCTCTTTAGTTCAGCAACTCGCCTCTAAGTGGCATTGGTAGTATCGGCGTTACTGCGGATGCGTATTGCGTAATCCCCCTCTTCACCTCGCAATCTGGTGACTCATGCCTGCTTTTGCAATAGCTTTACCGCGGCAGTCTCCGAGTTCCACACGTCTTTTTTTATTTAATTCTTTATTGGATATTCTAAAATAAAAAAAAATGCTCACAGGCTTAGACGTGGGCTAAATCAGTTACAATATTTTTTTTCAATTCAATATGAAAACTATATATAGATCCGCGGGATCTATTCCTGTCGTATGATTACGGAAGCGTTGTAAAAATGATAAACATTTACTTTAAGTTGCAGCGCTGCACATCTGGTTTTATACAGTTGCATGCTACATTAAAACAAAGTTTTATGTATTACTAGCTGGTCCGACGAACTTCGTTCTACCCGTTCAATTAGGGAAAAATTTAAATATTGTTTTTCCTAGTTTCCTCGTAGTCGAACGGTATAAAAAGTATCCTATGTTATATCTATCTCCTGGTTCTAAGCTACCTTCCAAGAAATTTTTAGGAAAATCGGTTCAGTCGTTCTTGAGTTATGAATAATATAAGTAACTGTTTGATTTTTTGTTTGTTTGTTTGAAATGAATAGGCTCCAAAACTACTGGAACGATTTCAAAAATTTTTTCACCTTTAGAATGCTACATTATCCCTGAGTGACATAGGCTTTGTTTTATTAAAATCGGTGTAGTAAAACCCAAGTTACGCAGGCGAAGCTGCGTGAAACAGCTAGTGAGTTGTAAATAGTGTAACTAACAGTTAACACCACTTTCTTTAATATACATAGATATATAGAAGATATAGATATAGATATGTATATTGCTTATGCTGGCGGGTTCACTTACTTTTTTATAGTAGGTAAGGGAAGACAAACAAGGAAACGGAATACGTTCAGGTAAAAAGTAGGTACATGTCACCTACCACCTTATTAATGAACACGGAGTAAGGTACTCCAAGGTGCAACCTAATATTTTAGTGTGATTGTAGTATTTGTTACAATGTGTCATAGACTATAATATCAACTTAATTTTACTCATACATTATTAATAAGAAAGCAAAAGTATCGGTATTAAATGCCAAAGGCTGTAAAATGAGGAACGTCTTAGACCACAAGTTATCGACTTTGGCCATAGTAGCCAAGACTGTGAGAAATGTGATTACAGGCTTTCATTTTTACTGCCCATGTCTAGTATAATATGTAAGTGTAGTGGTATCTGAAAGTAGAAACTTCGATTAGCCAAAAATGTCTTTCTGCCCAAAGGGTGGACAATGTTATAAAATACAAAAATTCTGTTCTATTGTCTGAGACTTGAATTTAAGTAAAAAACACACAAGATCAGGTCAGTAGCACAAAGTCTAACTTATGTGATTGCTTGTGATGACATCTGAGTTAGTTCGGGAGGGTAGCGTTGAAAAGGCTACCCTTGTCGAGTATCAGTACGAGATGAAGAAGAGACGCGCATCTATGAGCTGACACCAAAGTAGTTAGTTAGTTATAAGAAAGACATGAATACATGAGATACCGGCTTGAAACTTTTTTTATAAATTCTCGAAGTTAATCTATAAATGGTCGAATACTCCCAAACATGTAATTTAGTCTGGGTTTAGAATATTTGTTTATGTATCGGTTTTACAACTGAGCATTTCTCTAGCTTGAGCCGAGCAAGACTAAACACGAAATCTTGATCTAAATTACTTTCATGAAAACTGAATTATTTTCAGTTAAGGCATTTTTGAAAGACCTATGATATTTTGTCATGAAAATTAATGTAAATGATAACGACCGTACAAAATTTGCTAGGTTTCGTCTTACTGCTCGTTTAAATAACACTCGTAACTGAATCATGCCGGTACTCGATAAAGTGGGTTTACCGATGGTGTCTGCCCGGTCTTTTTGCTTTAAATTAACCTTCTGCGTCAATCCTTCTGCCTTTCAAGTCAAATTAAATCTTAGACACACTTTCGTTAATATTACACCCAAATCGCACTCAAATTAAATAGTCATCCACATAAACCACAACTAGAAACCGTAACACACAGTAATAGTTCGTATGTATGTGTATTTAAAACTTATTTCCGTCTGTATATTTATAATACAGCAGTAAACATGGACGGCTCTACAAAATAAAACAATATGGTTATAAAATTGATTGCCGATGTGAAAGTAAGAAACGAGATAAAAGTATCGATTTTAGTTTTATTTTTAGATTTAATTAAAATGGCTGACTCCGAGGGTTGCGTTATTAGATTTTTGTTTTGTTTTTCCCTGTGTTGTATATGTAGATAAGGCCATCTCCCTCTCTTTGTGGCAGCTCGAAAGAGATGAGCATAGCTTTAATCAGTCATTATCAACAATTTTACTGTTGGTAGTATAGGATGTGAAAATTTTGTAATTGTTTTGTCTCAAAAATGTTATAAAAAAGACTAAGGACAACTCTTGTAGATAATTGTGTGAGCTACAATTTTTGTCTCACATATTTTACTATAAAACTAACCGTTTCGCTGAAAAATAAAAAAAAATGCAATCTTTGACCTTGAATAAAATTTTTCACAATTACATAACTATGATGTCCCTAACATCTATGCAAATTTTCAGCTTTCTGGGAATTTTTGCAAGGGTCAATGTCTAAATTGACCGGTTGTACTATCAAGCTTGATTTCTGTTCTAAAACATAAAAAAATGTCTAATCCTTTTGATTTGATCGCGTTGTAATAATCTTCTATCGAACATGGCTTTACAATATAAGAACATTTCAAGTTTCGATCAGTACTAGAGTTATAAATTACGTTATAATTGGATGTTTTAAAGTAACAAGCTAACTGAGATCTAATCTGAGACATCTACCAGCTGACACTCCTTATATGGAATGCTTGACATTAGTAGAAATAACACGATTTTGTTAAACTAATTACGTACTTGAAGAATATGTAACAAATTCTCATAAAGTTAAATATTTTGTAATTAAATAAAATGTGGTATAGGTATCCAACTTTCAAAAAAAAATAATATGTTGCTCGGGATTGGATATGTGCCCGGTTGGCGATAGGCTAGCCACCTATCATAAGGGACTTTGTGTCTTCGGCTAGTCGTGGGCGCCCTGGTTGTGGATCTACCTACGTCTTCGGGGATATGTGCTTGCAGATGCTTCCTTTTTTTTGTTTCAAATTCCATAATCCAGTTTTATTATGGTATTACACTTAGAACATTATGGATGTTTCCACGTGTTGGTCCCGGTCTCCTCGCTCCCAGGCAACTCGTAATAAAAGAGATTGCTGTTGGTGAAGTGATGTACGGTGTGTGCCCGGATAGGTATCCACTGCCTTATCTATTCCTGCCGCCATATTGATACCGTCCAGTCTGCAGAGAAGGGTAGCCGGTAGACTTGCACCATAGACCTTCTATACCAACCAACAAATTAGTAATTTTAATTTACAAAAATCTGACCTATTTTTTATTCAAAATTTCGAGTTAGTTGTCTAAATTAGTAAACTTTGTTTTAAGAATATATGTCATAAGACCGTTCAGCGTCAATTCACACTTATTCGACATTTTTTGTATTTGTAATCAATCGACTAATAAATTTATAACAATCAATTCTCATCAATAAAAATTTTGTATTGAAAATATTGCTAATGATTAAAAGATAGTTGACGTCTCTGAGAACGGCTGTTAGTTTTTCCGTTCACATCTTGAATCACAATTCACTAATTTCGTGATTTTTTACTATAAATTACGCTACGACAATTTAAAAGAAAATTAAATTATTTTAAGTATATTGCACCAAAAAATACACGTGATCAGTTTAAAACATTTCATATTTATACATAGAAAATACATAAATTAACATTATGTAATATTATCCTAAATTTAAAGTTATTTAATGTATTAAATTGTTATAAAATAAGAGATTTTTGTGAAACGGCATTAAAATTTGAAATTTATTTCCATTAAAACGAATATCCTGGTGGTTAAAAATACAAGTGGACATTGAGGTTGAAGACTGATTGATGATGGGAGAATAGTTAAGCGGTGGTGGTAATCAAGTTACGCCCTCTTCTCACAAACTGTTTAGTAGAAAACCAGTTGACCTATATTCTTACAACTAGCAGTCCGACCCAGCTTCGCATGGGTGGACAAACTTCTAAGTTCTATGTTATTATGAACATCTCAACCTTTCTCTGTGGTCAAGCGGTCCAGATGTTTGACTGGACTGCGAGAGGTCCCGGGTTCGATTCCTGAGTCGGCCAATAAAAAGAAAATTTCGTTTTTCCAATTTTGTAATAAAGAAACGTTTCAGATATGTGCCCGGTTGACGATAGGCTTGCCATCTATCACAATATAGGATTTAAAGTCTTCGGCTAGTCGTGGGTGCCCTGGTTGTGCCTCTGCCAACTTCTTCGGAGATATGCGCGTGATGATACTCAATCTTCCTCTTGAATCACTCTATCTATTATCAACCGCATCATAATCCGTTAATCCGTTTTAAAGATCTAAACATACATAGGGGCAGGCAGCGGAACGCGACTTCTAAACATTGTAGCGAAGGGAGAGGCCAACACGGGGAATAAACATATATTTAATTAATAACATTAATACTGTCATGTCTTATGTCCAACTTGGTTTAGTAGACAACTTAACCATTCAAAACCATTAAAGTTATAAATTACTTGACTACAACTTGGTTGGCGTCGACATATCCTTCGTGACTAGGGTTGCAAAATATCATGTACTTAGTGGACTTCCTTATTTCATACCTAATTTGAGACTTTGGAGTCTAGATACAAAGAGTACGAATATGGAGTGTTACGCAACTTCAACTAGTAAGATTTGTGGGTTGGGTAAATCGGTGGCATGATTTTGAGACGATTAGCAGTATAGTTTGACAGTTTTTCCTATTCTTTCAGTAATCGTGACCAGAGCTAGTTTTAGCGTTATCAAGCAATTAGTTAAAAAGTCGTAGTTTTTTTATATGGGATACTCACGATCTCTTTTTGTTTTATTTGTCGATATTTTGGCCTACTTGTATAGGCCGTGCTCACGATGGGACTGCGGCAGTGAGCTGTAACTTTAAACAGGAGGATCTACTGAGAGATGAGCCAGTCAACTCTCCGTCTAATTCTTCTTTTTGTAACGTCCTTGTCACTATAATTTCTGGGCCCTTACCATGAGTTTACGGCTTGTCAAGTTTACTATACTCGCTACCGTCTCTGTAAATTATTTTTATGAAAACTTCGAACGACGCCTCTATTGGTAACTAAGAGAAACTCATTCTTAGATCAAAAATGTCATAGATTTCGACACGTAACTTACCGAACGTAATCTATACCTATTCATACCTACCACTCATAACTAGGCCGAATTATCGACAAAAAAATAAAAAGAGATCGTAAGTATCCCGTATAAATAATTTAAAATGTTAGTCGTACACTTTCCACGTTCCACTAGCCTGCGATGCTATCATCACATCCCTACACTACTGTATAATTTATACTTCTAGACATCAAAGTTGCCTAAGTAATTATTTACATTCTCGTAAAGTCCGTTTTAAATGAATCATTTAATTTGATGAATGCTTCAATTACTTACCTTGAAGTGAACCTGGGACATTCTCAGTTAATTACTGAGACATCTCGCTAGAAAGTGGAGCCTATACGTGTGTTATTATTTATAGAGCTTTGGAAAGTGCTTGAAAGCGGCTACCGGTTCGTCCGTCGTGTTCGGCTGCTGGTAATAGAAATAGCTTGATTTGTTTTCCATGGTCACGACTTATCCTGGCTGTATTATTTAGCAGCAAGTGTTTGGGTTTTTGATAACCATTTGTAGTATCTTCACGCCCATATCAACCATGCCCCACGATTAGCCGAAGACACTAAGTCCCACAATTTGATAGGTGGCAAGTCTGTCGCCAATTAGGCACTTTCCCAATCCTGTGCAACGCTATAATTAGAAAATTGAAAACAGACATAATTATATATATATATATATATATATATATGTTTACATACACTATTTATGTAATGCGTGCTAGTGACACTATTTATGGCTCTTGACGTGGCTAAAAATTGATTGGGAGGTAGCTTAGAACTAGAACATCATACAGGGCTTATGATACAGAGATTTATGGTGCTTTATGCTTTATATATACTGCAAGGAAATGAGGGAAAACAACATTTTGATTTTTCCCATACAAACTGAATTAGAGGAACGAAGTTTGCTGGAACCGCTAGTTATAAATAGAAAAGCCAATATGTTGATGCTAAAAAAAACACAATATCACTTTTTTGAGTTTAAAAATCTTGTTAGTAAAGTGCTGTCCGGCAACGTGCCCTGGCAGGGATCCATCGCCTTACCTATTCGTGCAACTATAATGACAGCTTCATGTTCCTATGTTTTCAACGAGCATCACACTTATAACAATTATAGACCGGATCCAAAGTTGTTTATTATCCATCTCCGTCAGTCTTTTAGTACAACCGGTAAGATACAGTTAGTACAAATGAATGTTAGATTTAATACCTGTAGAATGTTAGATATACAACTTGAAAGTGTTACTTGCGTGTTTTACTGTACTTTATACATTTTACGATAATTACAGTTATTAATAACCTGGGTCAGGATTTATTCTGATGCAAAGCAAGCCTAGTAGATATAGGATGCGTCTGTCTTTCGAACGAGAAATCTTAGCTATTTTTATCAGACGTCACTTCGAAAGAGTGGGATTGAAAGAAAGTGTTGGTGTTAAAGTGAAAAAGGACATGCTCCGCTGGTAGGGATATGCAGACAAAATGGCTGATGAAAGATTGACAAAGCAAATATAGGTTAATATTTCACAATCAAGTCCCTCGGGCGTTATCCGATGGTGGTGTCAAGAGTCTCCAAAACCGGCGTGTTTTTATGAAAAGGGTTATGAATGTAGAGGAAGCCAGACAGGTTTGCAAGGATCGTGAGGTTTGGCAGTCGATACTCTCTGCCTATCCCGTAAGGGACTTGCTGTCAAGATACATATGTATTATTTCGAATTTTTGTGTCATATAATTTATATTTTTCCGGTGACGTGCCTATTTTATTAAAGTAAGCTTATAGAATATCGAAAGAACAATAATCCTCACAGATAATTGTTATGCGTGTTTGTATCTCACAGCCATCGAAGTAACCAAATAATTTAGTGCTTATAAGGCAAAAAAAAAAAACAAAATTAAAACTTAGTATTAAAAATAATCCATATATATGCCAAAACTTTTAACCCCTTTTTACGAAAATTGCGCGGACGCAGGAGCATAAAATTTGGTATATTTGTAGTTTATTGTGTAGGAGAAGTACAGAACGATAATATTTTTCAATGATTATGCTTACGAAGTACATTAAATCAATAAATAAAACATTACCCACACTACCATGCATTTGACACACACAAACAAACATATTGATGATAACGATAAAAGATAAAATTTTGGAAACAAAGTAGTTGGTCTTGAAAAAGGAAGATGGCGTTCTTATCAACAAGATATTAAAATTTATTATGGTCGAATTTCGACCAATGTGCGTCCATTAGTCTAGTTTAGATATTTACAAAAAAATAAGTCGTAATAAGTCGCGATCCCTGCCAGCCCATTGGACTGCAATTCTGGCCCGAAAAAGTGCCGCAGAGCGGGTTAGGGCGTTCCCTGGAGGCGACGCGTACCGATCCGCCCTCGTCGGTACGAAAAGAGGCAGATGCGGTGATGGGGGCCGCCACCCATCACGCCAGGCCCGTGCAGGCGAATCGAGGAGTGGAGAGTGCCAAATAGGCACGTGGAATGTGAGAGGGGGAATGGAAGCGAAATGAATGAGTTGATTGATGTAATGGATGAGAGATGCCTGGATTTACTGTGTGT
>NJDD01000022.1:0-11440 GCA_002245505.1 Calephelis nemesis
CACCTAGTTATATGTCACGGTATTAGTGACGGTAAGCCTATGCTCGCCTTTTACGAGCTACCTGGCAGGAAGGCAGATGGTCTATTCTGCGAAGGAGCCTGGACCAACGCGGAGAAAGAAAAAATGTTATTGGTTGGATGTCATTTTAGACAGTGTTTAACTAAACATGTGTCTATTTTTGTGGTAAAGCGGTAATGCCATATTTTTTAACAATTCACCCCACATTATGAGGTAACTCATTAAAAGTGACAAATTTCCCCACCTAACCTAGTAACAAAATCCGTTGTAAAGTATTACTTAGATAGTCTTTTATGTAGAAATTAAAGCTACCATGAAAGGCTTATAATTAACGGTCTAATTAGGAACGTGAGACCGCTTACTTTATTAGGTGGATGGGGCTTCGTGACACTCTGATGTTTTGATATCGGATTTGGATACTTTAATTAAATTTATTTCTTGTACTTAATGTAGGTACTTAGTATTTTCTAGAAAAATAAAGTCAATTCAATTCAAGTCAATAAATTCAATATGTTAAACTTTTCCAACGTCAACGATTACTTTTTCTATGTGTTCCGTATTGTTCGAAAAAGGATTGACTATGGCAAACTTTATAAAAATATATCAATAGATTTTATCAGTTTTTTTTACAATTTAATACAAAAAGTGATTGTCAGTATGTGACAGAGGACTATGATAGATTTTTAACAAATCATTAGTATGGTGGTATGAAATTAGCTGGTTCAGCTATAGTCTAGTCAATTTAAGATATAAGGTTGCATAAAAGACACTTTGTGAATTTATCTTTTAAAAATAGTGTGGATCTATTCTAACACATTCAAGGTAATTTTCGTGCTATAAGGGGGTTGCGCTCCGAGATATACCTAGGTAAAAATGCGTTTTTTTCTTTCACGCAAAACCTAAAATAATTTTCAAGGGAAAATTAGTACATTTGTTCCACTATACCGTTAAAATATAATTAGAATAAAATTCCGTAGAAGTTGTTTATATTAAAAGTTTTGTGATGATTTTTATTAAATAAAAAAAAATTACAAAATAACACTTTAGGGGATTTTGATAGTTTTATACTCTTAACAATAATTTGTAACTTACACTAAGTTTTCACCTTGGCGACCTTATTAGTAATAAATGAAAAAAAAATATGTTGCTCGGGATAGGATACATGCCCGGTTGGCAATAGGCTTACCACCTATCACATTGTGGGACTTAGTATCTTCGGCTAGTCGTGAGTACCCTGGTTGTGCCTCTGCCTACCTCTTCGGGGATATGGGCGTGAAGATACTTTTTTTTACTGAAAAACAGTTTTCTTTTTTTTCTGACTTGTACTAAAAACACTCGAGGGAATTTAACATATACTTAATAATGCATATATTGTTTACTATAAATATTCACAATACCCGCTTTGGACCTGAGCGTTTCCTTAAAATAAAAATATCCACTTAAATTACAACTTTTACAGAATATTATTATCATTATGGGTAAATAATTCTAAAACGGTTTCCAAAATCACCATAACAATCATTATTGTTTGAGTTATTTTTTTTTTATTTTCTTAAAATTCAAAAAAAAAGTACTAGTTCAAAATTGGTGACTTTTTGTTTTTAAGTTCACAAATCAGTCTACCATGTGGCAAGTTTACACCCAAAGTGCAATTAATGCAACCTACTCCGTACAAATTAATTTATTTTGACTAGACTACTAGTAATATACCAAACTACCAGTCGGATATCAAACAATAGCCTCTGAACATTCTTTCGAAAAGGACCAGTTTAGTCTATTTATTTGCTGGACGATTAAAACTGCGAAACCGACCTACAAACCTCTACCTTTTTTTATTTGATTTTACAATTTTTACAATTTCATATTTTCTGCTTATTTTTTGGAAAGTGGAGGCAGTTTATCTCGTCTTAGTATGTTTTCAGAAAAGTAAGCTATGGAAAAAATAATTACTATTTTTAGTGATAGGGGAAATGCTTGCTTTTTGTTTATTTCATCATTTATGACGCATAAAAAAACTTACATAAACTTTAAAACTAAGAGACTAGTATGTACAAAAGGTCAGCTTATTTCAGATAAAAAAAATTCTTTGATTTCACCCAAAAAGGAGCTAACAAAATAAATTAAATGGTAGACATACATTGCAAACTAAATTATTTAAATTAAATTAAATTTTAGGTGATTTTAATTCTACAAATAATATAATAATTTTAATCTGTGTCCTGTAATAAACACCTTGTGTAGTAGTATCATATCATATCAGTTCTCTCAAGTTGTTGATAGCGGATGTAGATTTTAGAATTAAACCTTGACTTAGTCAGCAATACACAGAGTTTAAAATCTTTACAACTTCCTAATTGACTACCGCTGATTTATGGGTCAGTGGCACAGACAGCAGGGGAATTTCTTGATTTTAATAAAAAGATGTCGCCTATTGACATCGAAGGAGATATGGGTGGTAAAGCTTCTTGTTAGTAAGTAGTCTTACTACTCTCCAAAACTGAAATACGACATGAGACAACGAACAACTATACGACTCTCCTGGTGGTAATAGGCAACCATGGCCTACAGGCACTATAGATATTAGTGAACATACACCATCGACGTCCTGATGCCAGCGTATTAGGCCTAATGTATAAGTCTAACGGCTACTCTTCATGAAGATGACAGTGGAATAAACTGTCATCGCTACCAAAATAGGTAAAGCGGTGAAACTCGACCCGGTCAAGTTACTGCACTCTACCGTCAGTGACCTTGTTGGTAATAAACATTTCAACTTTGTTCGCCTCTAACAAACTGTCAAACATAGGGGCACATATATACCCTGAATAAAACTACGTAAAAACTTTGCCTTGCAGTCGGATAAAATGAAACCAGTTGTGTAAAAGTTTAATAAAGAAAAGACGAGTAAAATAAAAATAATTTAATTGATGTTTTTATTAAAATACATATATTATGATTATTGACATTTCACGATCAGATCAATCGGATATTATCCGATAGTGGTGTCAAGAGTCTCCGAAACTGGCGTGTTTGTATGAAAAGGGTAATGAATGAGAAGGAAGCAAGACAGGTTTTTCAGGATCGTAAGGTCTGGCACTCGATACTCTCTGCCTACCCCGTAAGGCACTTGGCGTGAAGATATGTATGTATGTATGTACATATATTATGTAACAAAACAGTGCAATAACTAAACATCGCAAGCCTCCTAATCCTATAGCAAATCTTTTCCTGCTACATTTTAGTATTATCGCGTTTAGAGGCAGTGGCAAGGATAGGTTATAAACTTACAGACCTATCCTAACCTCACTTTGTCACAGCATCACAAACAGTTTTAAATTCTTACGTGTATTTGTTTATACTACGAAAACCGTTATTGTCCTTCCTAATGAAATCGCTTCCGTGGCCTATGTATCCTTTACTAGCGTTCCCTAAATAAAGTCCCAGATTCGATGTTTGGTTCGGGCAACTAAAAACGAATATTTTTAATTGTTTAATAAAAATAACATTGCCTGGAATCTTACAAGTGCCTGGTTGGCGATAGGTTTGCAACCTATCACATTGTGGGACCTAAGTAACTTCGGCTAATCACGGCTGTACAGAGCATACATTTGCCTGAATGTTCGGGGATACAGATGTGAAGCTCTTTTTTTTTTGTAAAACATATTTAGGGGCTAATGCTTTCTAAATATTATACAAAACCTATAAGATGAAAAATCTATTACTTATTTATTTATTTAATTCTTTATTGCACACAATTTATGACTTAAAATATGGACAGTTATAAACAGAAATGCACAAAAGGTGGGCTTATCTCTAGATCTACAGATTTCTTCCAGCCAACCCTAAAATTTAGAATCTGTGATGAAACAGCAGGAGACATCATGCACACTAAATAAATAACCTAAACATAGAAACAATTAAAAAAAACTCAACAATGACATACTTTAAAACAATATAATTAATATAAATAAGAAACCTGATAATCACAAATTGTTATGTAAGTGTTAAGTAATACTCTTTCAACCGTTTTTTGAAGATGGGCAGGGAAGTGCTATCGCGGACCTCTAGAGGGAGTGAATTCCACTTACTTACCTTAATTAAAAAAAAAACCTTCTCCATGGCCGCATAAAAAGACTCCATCTCAACGCTGCCTCTTATAACTAGAAAATAATTGCTTAATACTTTTAAGCATTATTAGCCCCATGATAAACGATGTCATATTGTACGTGGGAAATGCCTTCAGCGCATGCGCATAAATCCATATCTGTCATACGATAATTAGCCATTGCGTAAAATCTGGTAAATAAAGCTATCTATCTTGCGCACACGCATCCATATATCGCCGTCGATGGACATATTGAGCAATCTTAATTAGCTGAGAAACGTACTGCCACCTAACTTATATAGACCCTAATATAGCTGAAGAATTTATGTTATTAAGTGTACTTGCAATATACTTTTTACTTACATTGCATTGATTATTCATTAGTTAATTAGTAGTGATAGTGGAAGAAATGACAAGTGGTATTAATCTATGATAGCAGGTAATAAAAATTTTATTTTAATCTACGGTAACAAAAAGTTACATGCGTTTGGTTATTAACTCCTAATAGAAAAATAAGGTTATTTTAAGTTTGACGTATATGTATGTGTGTTTGCATGTCTGTGGCATCATAACTTTTGAACTGATGGACTGATGATGCGATTTTTTTACCCGATTTGATCGAGTGGTTATTAACTACATTGCAAGTGGGTTTTGTTATCGAATTTTTTACACGAAGTTGTTAGTGTAGAATTCGTGATCTTCGATCTACTTAGTTTTATGTAAGTATATCCACGCCCATATCCCCGAAGGGGTAGGCAGAGGCACAACCAGGGCACCCACGACTAGCCGAAGACACTAAGTCTCACAATGTGATAGGTGGCAAGCCTATTGCCACCGGTAAACATTTCCAATCCCGACCAACATTTTTTTTATTAGGAAATTGGAAAAATCCAATTTTCTTTTTGTTGGCCGACCCGGGATTCGAACCCGGGACCTCATGCAGTCAAGTCCAACACCCGGATCGCTAGACCACAGAGGCGATTAGTTTTATGTGTATTTTCTTAATATCAAGCATCACACAAAAACGTATTTTATCATATTTTCTTTTCTGTCATACTATAACACATAAAAACAATACATCCTTCATCATATCATTAGAAAACGCCATTCGTTACATGCAAAGGATATTTGATCATAATATTTCAATCACTATTGAGCTGCATGAATAGAGCCTAATCTATGAGTTGGTTTTAATTATGATTGATAAAGTTACGTATTAAAATCTATAACACTTGGTCTAGTTAGTTTTAGTTGCGTTTCTCTTACTTACCAATAGAGGCGCTGTTCAAAGTTTTTATACAAATAAACTAGTATAGTAAACTTGACAAGCCGTAAACTCATGGTCACAGACCTTACCTTAAAGAAATAACAATTCCAATTTTGAAAGTTTAATAGTTGTATCGACAGCTGCATTTGTCTATTACATTTAACTATGTATTAAAATATTATAATTTAAAGTATACCAAATAGACTTAGTGTTTTTGGCTAGTCGCAGGTGCTCAGGTTGTTGTTTATAGTTAAATTCATGCCCGTATCTTAGGAGAGGTAAGTAGAGGCGAAAATAGGGCACCCACGACTAGTCGAAGACACCACCCGTATTCAAGAAGCTTACTTGGCTAAGTAACGAAAAACGCTTTGCGAAGTATAACATTTAGCTATGCGTTTTTTACGTCAATCCATCCAATTCATGAACAATACTTAGAACTGATATTGAACTTAGTATTGTTCATGAATTGGATAGCTTGACGTAAGAAACGTATAGCTAAATGTATATTTTACAGCGTTTTTTCATTGCTTGGGCAAGTAAGCTTCTTGAATACAAGTGTAAGTCCCTCAGTGTGATAACTGGCAAGCCTACCACCAACCGGGCAAATATCTAATCCCAGACAATATTATTTTTATTAGAAAATTTTAAAAACACATTTTCTTTCCTTTTTTTTGCTGTCCAACCCGGAATCGAACCCAGGACCTCAAGAAGTCAAATCCAACACCGGACCGCTATACCACAGAGGCGATACTTTTTTAATTTAAAATAGGAAAGTGTCAGTGAATTCTATGCGGAAAAAACGGCAAGTAACATCCAGTTTCCGTATAAACAAAACGAGTACACAAAACAATTTCAACTAAACATAAACTTAGTATAAGTTTCACGTACGAGAACATAAATCCTTCTGTCCGCAATATCAAGTAAGACAACTCCTGCGCAGTCGGAGAGCGGACATGCACATCGTGCAACTACAACAGATAAGATATACGCGACGCGTGCGCAGGGCCCCGCCGCGACCGCTAATTAAGTCTTTAACTTCACTATCCCAGCTTTTATAGATCTACAGGCTACGTCCGCGACTTTGTCCGAACTACAATAGTATCCAGTAAATCTTTATTCTAAAATTGGAAAAAATGGAAACTGTTTTCCTATCCAATAAACCTTATTTCTACACTGGAAGAATCGATTCAAGCTGATATCCCAGAAGAGGTAGGCCACAACCAGGGCACCCACGACTAGTCGAAGTACTATTGTATTCCGTACTAAAATAGTATCCAGTATCCAGTATAATTTATAAAATTGGAAGAAATGAAAATACAGTCTAATTAAGTCTTTAACTTCACTATCCCAGCTTTGATGTAACATTTTTATCTAGTACTAATATGACTAAAAAACTAGAATTTATTATTACACATCACAATTCAGACATTTTTCCTTCATTTCTGGGGTAACAAAATGTTGCGTACTCTCTTTATTTTTCTGCATCCACTTTATGTTTTCAATTCTTTCATACGTGGTATTCCTAATTTTTTACGGATAACATTATTTATATAGATAACTAGCCGTCCCGGCGAAATACTTTTCACCTGTTCAATTTATATGGGAAAAATAAAGTATTATTTTTCCCATTTTCTTCTGACAATAACTAACACAACGAAGAAAAAATTATCTAAATCGGTTCAGTCGCTTGGGAGACTTTACACTTAAAAACATACCGTTTGGTACTACTATGCAACATATCCCTACAACATTAGTTATATAGAGTGATAGGTGAGATAACTATTTTTTATGCAAAAGGCATAACATCGATCGTGTTTAATGTATATATATGTACATGTATTTTTTATCCAGAACTCAGGAATAACGCTAAAATAAAAAAGCTAGCATTTTTATTGGAATATCTATAGTTCGTCACTGTCGTTTTTAAAACTGTTATTTTTAAAACTGCCATTTTTATTGGAATATCTACAGCGCATAGCCATTTCTAATATAACTATGTATTAATTTCTAATAGATTGCAAGGTTGTACGCATTGATCAGAAAACTTGATTTATCTAAGATTATGTTGACACTGTTTTGAATAATTTTATCTTGTAAGTTGAATTATGTTCACTGAGACCAAACGTTAGCCATAAATTACATAATACTTGATTAATTTTCAAGAAAATACTATTTTTTTAACAAAAAGTAAAAGTATCCATATCCCCGAAGAAGTAGGCAGAGGCACAACCAGGGCACCCATGACTAGCCGAATACACTAAGACCCACAATGTCATAGGTGGCAAGCCTATCGCCAACCGGGCAAGTATTCAATCCCGAGCAACTTTTTTTGATTAGATAATTGGAAAAACCAAATTTTCTTTTTGTTGCCCGACTCGGGATTCGAACCCGGGACCTGACGCAGTCAAATCCAACAACAGAACCGCTAAACCACAGAGCCCGGATTTAGGCCCCGGTTGTGTTTTACCATTATAAGACCTGACCTATCACATAAATAAAAAAACATAAAATTCAAAATTGTTAAAACTGAAACCAATATGGTCTCAAATGATAATGATTAGGATTAGCGCATACTGTAGTCACGACAGTTAAGACTGACTATTCCTGAAAACCAATCTGGTCCCAAATGTCAATGGTCAGGGTGAGCGCATATTATCCTATTAATATTATAAATGCGAAAGTTTGTATGTATGGATGTATGGATGTTTGTTACTCTTTCACGCAAAAACTACAAAGCCGATTACGATGAAATTTGGTATGTAGGTAGCTGAAGACCCAGAATAACATATAGGCTACTTTTTATCCCGGAGTTCCCGCGGGATTGGGACTTACGCGGGTGAAACCGCGAGGCGCAGCTAGTTAATATTATAAATGCGAAAGTTTGTATGTATGGATGTATGGATGTTTGTTACTCTTTCACGCAAAAACTACAAAGCCGATTACGATGAAATTTGGTATGTAGGTAGCTGAAGACCCAGAATAACATATTATAGGCTACTTTTTATCCCGGAGTTCCCGCCGGATTGGGACTTACGCGGGTGAAACCGCGGGGCGCAGCTAGTAGTTACAATAGTTTTAAGACCGACTATTCCATAAAACCAATGCGGTCATAAATGCTAGGGTGAACGCATATTGTAATTACGAATTAAAATTTAAGTGAAGTAAAAGGGCGAAAAACAACTTCGATATCAATAACCATTAAAAAAAGTTTCAGGGAATTTGATTAATGCCTGGCTGGTTATAGATTGGCCACATATAACATTGTGAGAGTAATTTAACTAATCTCTCTGACTCTATCTAGCTTTTTTGGGGTACGGGCTTGGCAATAATCACATATCTACATTATTTGTTATAAAATTTATTAAAAACTTCTTCCAAAATTACGCAAATGAATTCTTTGGCAGTAATAAAAAAATCTTCATCCTCATTCCAGCTTGGTATTCTAATATATATAACGATATTCCAAAGTCAAATTCTCAGACAGCTTTAGATCTTAATTTGCTCTACATAAGTGTACGAGTGAAGTTAAGAAATTATGAAAACTCATTTTTGATTCTATTTATTCAGAATATTATGATCTATCATATATCATATATATCAAAAGTCATATCAAATCTATTTCAGCCCCCAACACAAAACGAGGGTTGTCATAAGTTTTAGATGTCTATGTATTATGTGTTTGTGTATGTCTGTCTTTGGCTTTATAACTTTTGAATGAATGGACCGATTTCGATGCGATGATTCTTTGTTTGAAAGCTGATGTGATCGCGATGATTCTTGGCTACATCAAATGTAGGTTTTGTTGTGGGTTTGATTTTAAGATGATATGCTAAATGAAAGTTAACGAGCAAATGGTTCTTCTAATGGTAAAAGTCCTTCGCCCAAAAACATCATTGATTAAAATCAATTTTGTTCTGTTCCTATTTCATGGCCGGATTTTGGTTCGGAAGTGTTAGTCTACTAACTTAATTTTTTTTTGATATTTGAAGGCAAACAAGCAGACGGATTTTTTGAAACACTCCAGCATTTAGCATCGAAAGAATCCGCGGAAAATGACAGTAACAAACGCCAGCTTCATGGTGACGATAAATAGGTAAGACGTATTTGTAAGTGAAAAATCACTTGTATTTAATTAATTTAATGTAGATAAAATAAGTTTTTAAATATCAATCAATTGTAGATAATATTTACCCACTGGTTGCAGTTTTAACAGCATTGTCTCTTAAATTTAAAAAAACTATTACAAGTACAAGCGTTTCTTCATGTAAAATATCAAAAAGAAGGCGGTTACCAATCCGAGCGGCTCTACTCCATTTGTTTTAAACGGCTGCAGTTGTAAAATAATCTAGTGTAAATAATCACGTTGACTAGCACAAGTATGTATTTTGTTTACTTTGGAGTTAGATCAATATAGTAATAGCCTCTGTGGTCTAGCGGTTCAAGTGTTGGAATTGACTTCATGAGGTAGAAGGTTCGAATCCCAGGTCGGGCAACAAAAAGTCCAATTTTCTAAAAAAATGTTGCTCGGGATTGGATATGTGCCTGGTTGGCGATAGGATTGCCAGTTGCCACCTATCACATTGTGGGACTTAGTGTCTTCGGCTAGTCGTAGGAGCCCTGGTTGTGCCTGTACCTACCACTTCGGGGATATGGACGTGAAGATACTTTAGTAATAGTCCCGTGTTCCAATTCCCTAATGATATTTTCTTTTTAATTTCTACTCTTCGTAAAAAGGTTTAAAAAATATACAAAAATTAAAAAAAAGCTCAGATATAACAATAAAAACGTCTGACAATAACAACGGCGATATTCCATCACGTGAAATAGAATTCTAAATCAAACGTTAAAGGAATAGTCAGGTATTTTTTATTAATTTAAAAGGACTATTGTGGCAAAGATTACCAAACATTGCCGACAAATATTTGCAACAAAATGAGTGCATAGCCACAGGAATCCAGTAGACAATGCAGTCTTTGACCAACTCTGTCATAAATGCATGATTTACGCAATTATATTGCAAAGGAGACAATAAATTATATTGTTGTTCACTCCTCTATAGAAATTTACTGCAACTCCTTTGTATCTCACAATCACACTGAATTTCAGACTTTAAGAACATGAACTTAAAGGAAATAATATATTTATAATATCTGGCATTTAAAACTATTTATAGTTTAAGGTTTTAGTGTCTACCACCTGATTATTCACAGATATTGTATTTTACCACCCGCTAACATGAGGTAAATGTAAAAATCTACTGATTAATTTACAACACTTATTCTGTGGAATTTTCATTTGCAGGTAAATTGTGGGGGGTTTTGAAACCGCTTCGAAACGTGCTCCGTTAGCGGTGCAAGATTGAATAGCGGGGGTTTGTTTATTTGTATTCTACAAGTTATAATATGCTTACTGACTTTTTTACAATTTGCATAAAACTAAGGACTTATTTTGCCAATGTATCTTCACGCCCATATCCCGGTAGGTGGAGGGCACCTAAGACTAGCCGAAGACACTAATTCCCACAATGTGATTGCTGGCCAGCCTATCGCCAATCGGGAGGTATACAATCCCGAACAACAGTTTTTTTTATTAGTAAATTGGAAAATCTTGTTTCCTCTTTGTTGCCCGACCCGGGAATCTGGCCCGTGACTTTATGAAGTCATGTCCAGCATCTGAACTGTAAGACCACAGAGGCGATACTTATTTCACTCATTAAATTGAAAACCCAGTTTGATAAAACTAAGTTTAGTGTAAACGAGTTCGAATATCGGTTATCATTTAATTCAAAAGTTACTACACAATTTTTTGTTTCCTATGTCTACTTACAATTTAAAATAGGTACGTATATGCAATTGTTTAGAATAACCAAAACCGAAATTTCTTTGCCTTTAAAATTTGACATGACTGACGCTCTTGACAAATTGACTAAATGCGATTTTGCATAATAGATTAGGGTAGAAGCCTTTAAAAATAATAAAAAGTGAAATAAAATAGTAGTAGGATGAAACCCATTAGAAAAGGAGGAGAATATGATCAAAATGAAAGGAAAA
>NJDD01000022.1:11472-21601 GCA_002245505.1 Calephelis nemesis
TTTAAGGGTAAAAAATGGTTTATCTTGATTTCTGGCAAAGCTAAAAGTCCTATCGAAAAAAGTCACATGGCAAAGTTGTAGGTAATAAAAAGATCTAAAACTTTTGTACAAACACTTTTTTCACATAACCTCAAAAATTCAAAATACCAAGTTTTTTGTTTTTTATTTTTATCTTTTACAAAAATTTCTTTTTTTTAACGAAATTTGGTGAAAACTTACCTTTTCATGTCCCAAATACGCTGTAATTTATTTGATTAAAATTTGTTTATTTTTTCACCTTATTTTGAATTAATATCGAAAAAACACTCTAATTTTCAATCGAAAAGACACCCGTCAAAATATCAGCTTTTTTCAAAAAGTTGGTATGTTTTCTGTTCGTTGAAATCTCTACTTTTCGATGGTGAAAAAAAATGTTACTATAGTAAATATTCAGAGAAAATGTGAAAAATCGAAAAAAACTCGAATTCAAATTGTTTTTTTAATTTTTATAAAAAATGTTGAGCTATTTATCAAAATTAACACTTTAATTACTCGAAAAACACTAGATTACGTGTTACATTGATAAAAACATTGCAAATAAGAATATACTACTATAATTAACAAACAAATAAGTTAATAAAATTAATATTTAATAAGACAATTATTTATTATTCTTAAAATTTCTTTAAATTATATGCGTAGATGTCTATTTATAACTATTTTAAGAAAAGTTATATACCTGAGTGACCTACGAAAAATAGTAGCCCATCAAAAGGTATTTCATGGAGAAGTGGGGAAGAGGCTAGGCGAGTTCGGGTCTTAATACATACATACCTACTATTTCGTAGCAGCTGTTACAACCGATAGCCTAACCAATATTCGAAATACAGTACAATATACAACATAGTCTATAAAAATACACGTGCACGCTGAGTTTCTTATAGATAATTGTGACAAGTTTACTTAAAAAAAACTTTTCGAATCTGCATAGGAATAATAATAATTATTCGAATAATTATCGATATTAATTCAAAATAAGGTGAAAAAATAAAGGTTGTTATATAGCCCTGATGATGCTTGTATAGCGAAACCGGTTGGCTAAATTATAAAAATAAAAAATAATAAAATATATTGTGGAAAGTACAAGTGTTTTTAAATAAATTACATCAAGAATGGAATTCCACCAAGCTCCGACGATAAGAAGTATAGAATCTATGAAAAAATAAACATTTTAACAAAACAAATAAACATTTGGGACATGAAAAGGTAAGTTTTCACCAAATTTCGTTAAAAAAAAGGAATTTTTGTAAAAGATAAAAATAAATAACAAAAAACTTGGTATTTTGAATTTTTCACATAAATTTTGAGGTTATGTGAAAAAAGTGTTAGTACAAAAGTTTTATATCTTTTTATTACCTACAACTTTGCCATGTGACCTTTTTCGATAGGACTTTTTGTTTTGACGGAAATCAAGATAAACTATTTTTTACCATTAAACCCCCCCCTCCTCCCACTTCCCGAACTCAGATCGACCGTAATTTATTTTTCCTTTTATTTTGACCATATTCTCCTCCTTTTCTAATGGGTTTCATCCTACTACTATTTTATTTGGTTTACTATAAATTTTAAAGAAAGAAAAAAAAATTATAGTAATTTATCCCACGCACAGGGCAAGTGCTAAAAAAATAAAAAAAATTAAAATACGATTTATTTGGTTTTAAAAATTATCGACCCTGGTCTATAAGGACATAGGGTACATATTTTTATCTCGTGCAACACCAAGGTAGAAAAAACAACATTTTTATTTTTCCCATACAAAATCAACGAGCAGAACAAAGTTCGCCAGAACAGCTAGTATAATACATTATACAAATATTGTTATAACTTAATAACAAAGAATAAGAAGCTCATAAAGATAATTATGATTACTTATTATATAATTCATACCAGCGGCCCAGGCATCGGACTTGACTTCTTGAGGTCCTAGATTCGATTATTGATGACTGAAAAAAAAATGTGTATAATAAATTTTCTAAGAAAAAGACATTTCTGCCCGAAAGTGGATATATGCCCAATTGCCGTTAGCCTTGACACTTGTCATTTGTTAACTAGTCATGCCCTAGTTGTGCTTCTGTCTACATCCTCAAGGATATGGACGTAAAGATCAACTCAAAGTCTTGTCTTGTATAAAAAAAAATGTGACGACTTAGGCTCATAAATTAAAGGGTATCATCTACGATGTTTCGATAAGTGTTTCGGTTTCATTTGTCAAAAGCATTGCTAGTTTAACAATGTCATTATTATTTATCCTAAACTTCCCTCACTAAAATTTTCAAATTTTTACAATAATATTTCAAATGAAAATTCATAAATGAATATTGCTGATGGTAGAGTGCTTTGCAGCAATTTGGAAATAGAGCCATCGAATTACCTGTTTTTATTGCCACAACGACTTGGTCATGTTCCAGTTTAGAGGATAGCGCAGTACTTGTACAATATGCCCAATATCTTGGCTACAGGACAGCAACGCACCTATAACATGACACCATTAATGTGCAGGCCACGGTTGTCTCTTAACATGAGCTAAAGGCATATTCGCTGTCTTAAGACGATTCCAGACGGTTGTAAAAGGTGACCTTAGAGGAAACTTTGGTTCTAACTTCCAAATGTTATTAAATTTTGATTAAATCTACGGTCTAGACTCTAGACGGATGTAAACTAATGTGTATAACCAGTGTTTGCAACCGTCTAAAATTTTTAGAATTCGCAAAAAGTCATCATATTTGTGTGATACCCTGTCGATTATTTTGGTTAGATCCATGATTAGAAATTCAGCAAATCATTATTCTACAACAAAACCGCCAACATGACAGACATGTTAAGTCGACACGCGTGAGCAATAGTTCCATACTAACCTAATATCCTGTCTGCCATCGCTTTTCTAAGCACTAGTATAGAATACCAACAAGTTTTTTATGAAGAGGTTTTAACGACCTCATAACCATATTCGGAGTAACACCTAATAGTATGCGTAATACTATTGAACGTACCTATGAAGAAAGTTTAAGCAAAATATTACTAAGCGTAATTTTGTTTGTATTTTCACGCCCGTATCACCGAGGACGTAGGTGGAGGTAAATCCTACGATTAATCGATTTTAGTACCACAATGCGATAGGTAACGAATTATCGCTAACTGAATACTTATTCAATACCGGGTAAAGTTTAATGTAAAATTTAAAAACATGTCTCTAAAATAACACACTTATTTTCTAACTAGTTAATTTTCGCGGCATTTATTTTTCATTGAATAAGTAGCAAATCAGCATGCTCGTGCAAGGATTACTAGTAGAAAAGGCCGTTTTCTTCTCTGCCAGACAGCTTGAAAAAGACAGTTTGAAATATAGATCATTACCAGCAAGTTCACTGTTAGAATGCCATGCAGCAACTCGTAAAAGCGGCATCTTAAGGTAGAGATATCACTTTTACCTGCCGCTATAATAATTCTGTCATGTTCCGTTCCTGGGGCTAGAGTAGCCGGTAAACTTTCACATTAGGCCTAACATCCCAATTTCAGGACTGTGATGCTCTTGAAACATCAATGGCATCTATAGGCCGCAGTTGTCTCTTACCATCTGGAGAAACGTGTGCTTATGCCAAAAAATTGTCAAAAAAATTACGCCAAAAAATGGTCTTTGTTGTCCACGAACATATTTAATACTTGGAGCCTCACAGTTGCAATGTGGAGTACATTTTCATTTTGAAGAAATGAAAAAGCTGATATTTTTGACATTACAAATTAAAGTTTGTACCGTCTATGCGCTCATTTTGCCAATACTATCAATATATCTAATCAATAATTATCCAATTGTGATGTCTGTTATTTTAATGTTTCATTTTATCACCTTTTTATGACAAAAGACAATAAGCACGCGACTGTAATTATCAGACTCTATCACAGTTACTAAAACCCACCTCCAGGTATATAATAAAATTATACATTCTAATTAATTTTTTTTTTAAATAAGAGGAATAAATACCTTAAAAATCCGTTATCACCAACGAACTAGTATTAACAAAATCATGCTTTGACAGCGGTAATAAGTAATGTTAGTGCCTACTACTGTCATGTTCCTATTTGAAAAGATATGATAGAATTATGGAAGAGTCTTATCCCAGCCTAGTTTGGTATTGTCTTTCTTAACAATCAGTAGATCTGTCTTCTTTGCCTTCTAATTCCAAAAACTACGAGTCTAAATGTCCAATGTTAAACATGTCTTTATGAGGTCCCAGGTACGATTCAAGGATCGGGAAACAAAAATTTAGTTTTCAATTTATTAACCCTCAACTACCTAGCACCAAAAATCAACATTGTCTGGATTTTATAAGTGTCCGCTTTGCAATGGCATTGTCGAATTTAGTAACTTCGGCTAGTCGTGGGTTTCCTGGTTGTCCCTCTCCCTAACTCTTAAGGGATATGGACGTGAAGATATTTGTACTTTTATCATGTTCTATAGTATCAAGCTGTATCTCTATTAAATCCAAGAATCGAAGTTTAAAATAAGCGTAGGCCAATTCATAACATACAATAGTAGGTATTACTATTTAAATTATGCGCTTCGGCTTTACACTTTTTACTCTTTGTACACTTCTTATTTTTCCTTTAAAATTGGCTGACCAAATCTAAATTTAAGCGAAATGATTAATTATGAACTACTCTGTATGATGTAAGATATATACATCATCTTTAAAATACATTCGGATTTCCGAAGCTTGACGAATGCAGCCGAAGCGCATAGTTTAAATGGTACTACGATAGAATTGATGTATCATTTTCAAATATGTTCCATTGTTTGCAGACGATAATAACGGTGACGTCATTGTAGGCGCCGGAATAGTAGGTTTAATTAATAGTCCGTGTGGGCTCTGGGCAAACGTGACCGATCAGCTATCAATATCAATCGGTAGCCAGACCTAAGTGCTTTGCCTACCGCAGACAGCGAATATTTGCAACGACTCGTAACCACTCCTAAATAGATAAAAATTACGTCATACTACACATAGCACTGATTTTAAAGCAAACGTATGCCACCACCTCTGTGGTTTAGCGGGCCAGTACTGGACGGATTGGTTGACTTAAGGTCCCGGGTTCAATCCCTGGGTCAGACAATAAAATAATTGTTTTTTTTTTCAATTTTCTATTAAAAACAAAAACGCCTCTTTGCTTTGAATCATTGCATCGCTCGTTCACTGCATTCGTAACAGTGAGATCCGAAAAAGAGTGAAATTAAAAGAAAGTCTTGGTGTTAAAATAAAATACTCCGCTGGTTCGAACATGTAAAAGTAATGACAGATAAAAAAATTTAAAAAGCAGATATATATACAATGCGAATGTGGATGGATGTAGTTACCCGGGGAGACCAAGGTTGACATTCCTCAATCAAATTGCAATTGGTGTTATCCGAAGGTGGTGTCAAGAGTCTCCGAAACCGGCGTGTTTGTATGAAAGGGTAATGAATGTAAATGAAGCTAGGCTTGTATGCCTTGGTTGTTCCTCGCCTACCTCGTCGGGGATATGGGTGTGAAGATATTTTTTTTACATTTTGTAGTACACAAAAGGCGGTCCTATCGTCAAGCTTTACCAGACAACCTTTAAGTCTAAGGAAACTATATTAACAGATTCAGTAGGCAAAGAGACACCAAATTAAAAAGTAATATTTCAAATAAAAGGAAAATTAAATCAGTATAAAAGTAAAACTAAAATGAACAAGACCCAATATGATGTTCTAATTTTTTCAACAGGACGAACCTATACCTGTAATATTTAAATTGTATCATATATTATTATAAGCACAATACTAAAACACATTATGAGAACTTTCCACATAAGCTTTAATTAAATAAAATTGAAATGAAAACGCCAAATGGATTTTACGTGCTTTCATTAATGGTTCGTTCAGTATTATTTTCCAACATTTATTATTGTGCGTAATGCGTACTGCAATAATTCATGTCATGTTTCGTAAAACCTACTTAAACGGTATTATTATTAAGTTGGCAATATATGGCAGCACATACTGTTGAGACTGAATCACTGTCCGGGTACATGTTGGTAGCACTGTAATTAGCTAATGATGTTACTTAGAAATGACGTGTTTTTAAGAAAGCCCAGTGAAATTGTAAAAACGGCGTGGCTAGCAACAAATAAGAAAAATATGGTTTTTGGTGTGATAAAGAGATAAGATGAAAGTAGTTTTCTATGGATGGAGGTACCCAGGGAGACCAAGAATGACATTTTACGATCAGATCAATCGGATATTATCCGTGGGTGGTGTCAAGAGTCTCCGAAACCGGCGTGTTGTATAAAAAGGGTAATGAATGTGAAGGAAGCAAGACAGGTTTGTCAGGATCGTGAGGTCTGGCACTCGATACTCTCTGCCTACCCCGTAAGGGACTTGGCGTGAAGATATGTATGTATGTAGTTTTCTATAATCATTAAATTTCGTGCACATATTTATATATTTCGTGCATATTATAAATCTATTTTGGGGCATCCTGCTAATATTATAAATGCGAAAGTTTGTATGCTTGTTTGTTTATTTGTCACTCCTTCATGCAAAAACTGCTGAATTGATTTTCATGAAATTTGACACACATACAGGGTAACGTGGATTAACATATAGAATAGTTTTAATCTCGACAAAATGTTCCTATTGGATCATTAAACACGCGGGCAAAATTTAGTTTTGTGTAATTTCAACCAACTTAAAAAAAGGAAGTTAAATGTTTGTCGTTACCAATTAGTAATCAACAAATTAAATGATTGATCCTCCAATTCATAAATATCCTAAAATTTAAATTTCACAAAAATGTTTAAAGTAAAAGCGAATCCCTGACTGATCCGAGATTCGTACTAAAATCTTTGAAACCGGCGCGTGTAATAGATATGGAGAAAATATATTTTTTTTATATTATAGGAAGGCAAACAAGCAGACGGATTTTCTGATGGTAAGAAATTCACGCCGCCTAGAGACACCAAAGATGGTAATGGTGCGCTGCCAACCTGAGGTCAGGATGTTAGGCCTCGAGCAAAAGTAAGTTTACCGGCTACCTTAACCTCTGAAACGGAACACGTCATGACGTTATTTCGGCAGGAATAGGTAAGGCGGTGTTACCAATCCGGGCGAGTCGCT
The DNA here is from genome assembly GCA_002245505.1 of Calephelis nemesis. Taxonomy (NCBI): domain Eukaryota; kingdom Metazoa; phylum Arthropoda; class Insecta; order Lepidoptera; family Riodinidae; genus Calephelis; species Calephelis nemesis. Next base: position 18,644 of record NJDD01000022.1, read on the forward strand.
GCGAAACTCTACCACCTAGTCAGATATCATGGTCTTAGTGATGATAAGCCTATGCTCGCCTTTTACGAGTTGCCTGGCAAGAAAGGCAGATGGTCTATTCTGCAAAGGAGCCCGGACCAACACGGGGATAATTGTGAAGTATAAAATAAATATGGAGAAAGCTTGGTATTTCTGCAAGCATCGTATCATTTCGATATTCTCTATCATCTCGCCAAGGGCTTGGCGTGAAGATATACTCTTAACATTTAAGGTCATTCTTACCTTTTATTTTTACTAAACTTCCGCTTTTATTTCAAAACACAACATGTATGTACAAATATTTTTTATAACAATGGTATAAATTAAAAAAAAAAACAAAGTAAACATAACAAATAAAATAGTAGAATTATCTACTTATCTACCAAAAATCTTTTGAATAGAAATAGTAGTTTTAAAATATATGCAAACATTTTCGATATTTTAAATATTTTATTAGACATCGGGCCATTTGTATTTGCAAGAAACATAACATCGGCTTATGCAGCAATTTGACCAAGTGGCAATCAATTAAATAAAACATTTTAAAAATGTTATACTTCGCATACCACCTTACCTTTTCCTACTAATATTAGAAACGCAAGAGTTTGTTTGTTTGTTACTCCTTCACGAAAGAGTCCTTCACTATTATTTTATGAATTAAATTCTCGTGTCACTGTGTTAGTTACCGCACTCCAACGAAACGACTTTACCGATTTTTACCAAATTTTATGTACATATTCAGTAGGTTGGAAAATCGGTTAGGTACTATCTACTTTTTATACCCCTAAGTGACCTTTTTTTTCTAAAATCTCATTAAAGAATAGCAGAATAATGTCTGCTGGGTTAGCTTGTTTTTAAATAAATTTTCTCTCGCATTGGTCCAAGTCCTTTGAGTAGACTATTTGCATCTCTGCCAGGCATCTCATAAGGTTACAGGTAATGAAATGAAAAATATTTTTTGCGAAACATTTTTGTATTAGATATATTACAAAATTATTTAGGCTATCCGACATTTCCTACCACCACATGTGGTCTGCAAATATTTGGCTAATTATAACAAGACCGCCGGTGATAGAATAGTAGCTGTATGCCCGGATACGGACCCTTTTCATACATTTTCCGATCCCAAACGTAGGCTAATCGATAGACTTGTACAAAATTTCTATAACCTATCTAAAAAACGTTGAAACACCTAATTTATCTGTGATGCTTATAGAAAAGATTGTCTCGTACCACAAAGAGCCTGCTTGTTCACTTTCCTCCTATTTAAAAAACATGTTGTTTCAAAGTACCAGCAGAATAAACTCACATGCAAAACCTCATTTTAATTTCCACATTAGTCACTTAATAACTCCAGAACATTTATTTGGTGACCGCGTAATTTTTTACGAGAGAAACACAGCAATGCGGTACGTTTTGCAGAAAAAAAAGAAAGATGAGAATAAACAGACGACGGGAACGGCGCGAGAGCGCTCGAATTTTGAATACAAATGTAAATTAGTATCTCCACTAATTACCTCAGGAGACACGTCCAGAGCTATGCGTCTTACAGGCTTACAGAGGACGTTAAATTTTTTGCAACGACCCGCTGAATCGCTCTCCCGTTTTCTCATTAGCTGCAAATCAAAGTGTAATTTGTTGACTTTGAACGTGACCATAATGCTTTAAGAAATATTGATAGCCGAATTTCTTATATAGTAAAGGTATCTTAACGCCCATTCCATGAAGTGGAAGGCAGAGGAAGACAGAAAGATAATGTGGAAAGTGGAAAGCTGTTTACATATGAAATCCAGCCCGTTTTTATTATTAGAAAATTGAAAAGGCACATTTTCCTATTGTTTTGCTCCACCTGGGCATTATACCTTTTCTCTTAAGTAGTTAAGACCGCTAGAACACAGAGGCTTTAGTATAAATAGTCTGCGTAAAAAACATATTTTTTTATGTTATTGGAAGACAACTAAGCAGACAGATTTCCTGATGGTAAGAAATTCATGCCGCCTAGAGACAACAAATGTGGTAATGGTGCGTTGTCTACCTTAAGCCGAGATGTTAGGCTTCGAGCAAAAGTTTGTTTACCAGCTACCTTATCCTGCGAACCGGAACACGTCAACGGCAAGCGCTGACATTATGACGATAGGAATAAGTAAGGCGGTGGTACCAATCCGGGCGAGTCGCTGCGAGACTTTACTACCTAGACAGATGTCTTGGTGTAAGTGACGGTAAACCTGGCACAGGAAAGCAGATAGTCTATTCTGCTAAGGAGCCCGGACCAACGCAGGGAAAAAATTAAAATGTTGTTTGTATCTAATTTGTTTACATATATATGTCAGTAAGCTCAAAATTATGCTGTCCACACACATATATTGTATCTAATAACATTAAGTTTTAAAATACTATGACAAGTTATACATAATGTCTAGTCTTTGGAATTGTTGTTTATGCTATCTGTCGATTATGCAAATGGGTATACATAATATTTGTTATTTATGACAAAGGTGTGTATCCTATTGCCCAAAATGTTAACCTCTATGCACTTTAAGCGATGTCGAAATAAGTTCCCAAGTTTTGTTTTGCAATAGTACATTCGAACCCACGGTTGAACAGTGGACATGTCTTTCCGTTATCCATAATCATAGGTCAATATTTCAAGATGAGATTGCAGTGGTTTACTTAATAACTTGTACCTAAATCTGGAGCATTTTTAAACAAATCCAGAAAGGATGGAGGTAACTAATTCGGTTCTATGTTTTTTGTATTTTTTTATATTTGTTGATTACTTTTGGCAATAACTTACTAATACTAAATCCTAGAACTAAATAACTTTTTTTGGAAGGTAGATTATGATTCCGAAGTGGTTCCGAACCAATTTTGATCACGATCTAACAAATAATAATAATAATAAGCTTTTTTAATTTCATACAAATAGTGACATAATATGCA
>NJDD01000022.1:22283-36061 GCA_002245505.1 Calephelis nemesis
ATACTAAATCCTAGAACTAAATAACTTTTTTGGAAGGTAGATTATGATTCCGAAGTGGTTCCGAACCGATTTTGATCACGATCTAACAAATAATAATAATAATAAGCTTTTTTAATTCCATACAAATAGTGACATAGCATGCAGAAAAAAAAGGTAAAATATAATGAGATTTAAATAGATACAATAATAATAAAATCAAATAAAAATTCCAAACAAAAATAATGGGACATTAATTGAAATAACATTGATAACTTATATTAAATAATTTATATTTGTATGGACCCCCTCAGGGTAAAAGCCTCCTCCAAAGCATTCCATTTTTCTCTATCTTTGGCTGATTGAAGCCATCCACGACCTGATGCGGCCACGATTTCGTCAGCCCATCTGGCATTAGGTCTACCTCTCGTTCTGGTGCCTTGTGGTGCCGCCCGTCTCATCACTCTTTGTGTCCACCTATTATCAGCGTACCTTGCCACGTGACCTGCCCACCTCCACTTTCTTTGAAGAGAATAGGTAAGCGCATCTTTTATACGGGTATTTTTGCGGATGACTGTATTCCTTACTTTATCTTTCAATTTGATACCTAAGTAGCTTCTCTCCATTCTTCGCTACGATCTAACAAAACCGTTATTAAAAAACATTAGTCGCATGTCAACAAATTTTATGTGGGACCATCTCGGAATCATAAGCTACCTTTTTAACCAACTTCGAAAAAAAGGAGAAGGTTGTTATATTCGACTGCTATTTCTCCATCACTTCTGAACCGATTTCAAAAACTCTTTCTTAGTTTGAAAGAGTGTGCTTCTAAGGTGGTTTGATTGACAACATGCCTAGATCTGATACTAAATCCCTAGAAAAAGACACTTTTTTTGCCCGTAAAAGATTTCGTTGTTGAGGTAGAAGTAGGTTAGTTTTGCAGCGTTTAAAATAATAAAAAAAATCTAACGAATCGCGGTTTGGCAATATGAATAAATATATAAAATGGAAATTTAACAAATACACAAACTAAGTCTAACCCCAAAGTAAGCCAATTTTATTCCTTTGATATTGGTGTCAGTCAACAGAAATAAATAAACACCAGAATAAATTGATTAAACCTATCCGGAACCAGTAATACAGACATGCCCCTGGCGAAAATCGAACATGAGTCTCACGGTTGGTCAGTGATTTAGACGTGTACGCCAACCATTTGACCAACGAAAATCAATTATTGTCTTATAGTAAAAAAACTGGAGACTAGTTTTTGTAATTTTACTTAAAACTATTTTGGTAGGGCAAGTAGGCGTTAATTCTGTTTAATTAATTTATACTATTTTATTATCACGACATAGTACAAAACAAAGTCACTTTTGTCTGTCCCTATGTACGCTCGATCCTCAGAACTAATCAACAGATTTTGATGGTGTTTTTTAATAAAATAATTCAAAAGGAAGGTTTAGATGTATAATAACAAAGAAGTTTGTCCAATCCGGCGAATCTAAGACGGGCTGTCAGTTATTTTTAAAATAAACCTTCCCAGTAGATAATTGTTTGAAGACAAAATTTCTAAGAAAGGTATATCTATATGTGAACTCTCGTATATATTGCATTGAAAAAATGTGTCGTAACTTGAGACCACTTAAACTAATTAGGCAAAATAAATCGATGGTTATGTGTCAAATGTGATCAATCTTAAGACTAATTATTGCGATATTTCTCTCTCTCTTTTTACTTGGAACAGTAAACCTATAACCTATAAACCTATAAACAAACCCTATAAACAAACCTAAAACCTAAACCTAAAACCTAAAACCTATAAACAAACAACCTATAAACAGTAAAACAAATGGAAAACAGCATGGGGTCAAACATTTTGCGATTAAGGGTCCCCTATACAGGCTGTCCCAAATTACTGGACGATCATGAAAGAATCGTAGGAATCCGAATGACAAATACGTCGGGTGAATTTGACATTACACTGCGTCATTATTCAATTAAATCAATAATTATTGATTCGCGTTCCTTAGACTAAAATGAAAGCGGTGTCCAGTGTACTAAATAAGATAACAGCAGGTTTTGGCCAAATATTTCCTCAGCATACATTCACGTTACTTGAAAGATACCGTCGCTTTGACAAAAAGTTCAAACTCTGCGATACGACCTCTTTCATTGTAAATTGTTAATTAAGGATTTTGACCACTCGACAGTCGTTGGTGGTCGCTAGTATCTTCTCACTCGTTGTAGCAATATGTTGGACGTAAAAAGCAAATACAGTGTGTACATTAAAAAAATGTCAAGTACTAAAATATATTTAAAATTACCAAGTACAGACACATTAAGATGTGAGTAAAATTATCATATTTAGTAGATTTACAAAGTGCGAAATTAATAAGTCGTAGTCCGAATCATGTAAATGTCCCTCCCGACAGCCGGGCCGTCGGAAGTTTTATAAAATGTTCTCATCTTTTTGCTCGCACACAATTTGCATGTTCCGTTTGAGGGATGACGTACTGGGAAATTATGCACTAGAAACTTATTTATTAGGTTTGCGATGGTAATAAGAATGGCTAAGTGAGTGAATTTGTAATGTTTTAATTACTAAAACATTTTTGTTTAATTATTTTAATTTACCGTATCAAATGGGTCGTGAAACATTTGTTGTTATTTTATTACTTATAATTTTAAAAACATTAAAAACTGACATGACATAATGCAATGTTCTTTTAGTTTCTTTTTAAACGACTTCAAAAAAGTTTGACTCCTAGTTATTTTGAATATTAATCGATTTCTCTGTCATTTTTTAAGCGATTTAATTCTTTTTTTATTTGAAAGAACGTACTTCTGAGGTGGCTTTAGAACCCTGAGAACTGAGGCTGAGAACCCCAGTAAAATCGAGGAAAATACTTAAATATTGTGTACTTAAATGTCTTTTTTTGATTTTTTTATTTTAATATTTTTTGTTAAAATTAATTTAAGTTATTAATTGAATAGAAATTTCTATAAATTTTAAAGAAACATAATATTTCGCCCTAGACAAAATTTAGTAGGTAGGTACTCCTAATACGTAGGTACATTTAATTTAATTTTGTTAAATGCAGGTAACTAAGTACATGCTGTATGTACCTACTATAACATACAATTAAGTTATATATTTTAAATGTTGAATTAGAATATACATATTCAAGTTTAATTATTTTTTACAATTGCGTTATTATGTTCTTTAAATATCCCAAAATACTAACTAATGTTCTTTAAATACACAAAACACGAGACTTTTTTTTGGTGAGTCCGACTCACTTTTGGTCACTTAATTTAAACCTCCACATAAATTCATTCACGTATCTTTACGTCAAGTCCCTTGCTGGGTAGGCAGAGAGTATCGAAATCTCACTATCTTTGCCTACATTTTTATAACTTACGTATTAGCTTTGTTATTCATAAAACTGTACAAGAGCGGACAACACAATTTCTGTACAATAAAGTTATTTTTGAGAGGTAGAAAAATGGGCAGCAGAAAGAAAATTTTAATAATGATCGATTTTTTTAGTCTGGAACACGACCTCAATTTATGCTGAGTAAGCATATAGAACCGATCGTAACGAAAATCTATATTCAATTACTTACTTTGTGTTTCGAGGCAGGTCATAGGACATTTTATACACCGCTGATTAAAGCAGTTTCCATATTAAAGGGTAAAAGTCAAAATATGAATTGGACTAAATACATTAAAGCGTAGTTCTGTATCATTTTTTTGAAGTTTGCTTTAGAGATTATCGCGTAATTTTTGAAAACTCATAAATTTTGAAGTTTAGAGGGAAGGTAAAATGAGATAAAAACATTTACTCACACGACATAGCATAAACAACAAACGAAATAAATATTGTTAACACAATATATATAATATTGTTAACACAATCAAGGAATTTGATTCATATAAATCAAGTATTTTACATCGTAACAAATATATTCACTCGTACAATTTAATATGAAGCAAGCTATTCTCCATTGCAGTACATAAATTACTATGTACGGAGAATCTTAATAAAGCGGCTTTGTCTTTGTAATAAATGATGTAACAAAATAACAACTGAATACTTGATGGACCAAAGCTATAAAGGTAGTGATTCATTTTACTTTAATATTTATAATGTATTAACTGAATTTAAAATAAAAATGGCTTAGATTCTTGTTGTAACTGTTTTTTAAAGTACGATATCGAAAAAAAAGCTAGGTATACTTTTTTGTGCGTGTTATTCGACTTCTACATTTTTTTATTCAATTTTATTTTATTCATTTTCTATACTTTTTTATGCGTGTTAATCGAGTTCTCTGTTATTTCTAAACGGATTAAAAAACTTGCTCTTTATTTTTTCTTTCTTTGTCGTCTATTTACTATCAAACCAAGTCAAGATATGTTGATAGAATCCTAGTTAAACCGAGGAAAATATTAAATTTTTGGTGTGAGTACTTATGTGACATAATACCGAAATCGAAGTCAGCATTTTAGCAGCTTTACTGTGATTAAACAATTGTATTAAGCTTTTTGCTTTCTTAAATAAAAGCGAAGAATCAAAATAATTATTTTACTGAGCGCAAATGATTTGTTAAAAGTATTCAGGTTTTTAATTTGGTTTCTATGTTTTTAATGTATTTATTCTTGACAAAACATTGTTTTAACTTTTTAATTATGTGTTGAAAATAGTTTAGAAAACAGTTAACAGTTTTATTTAAATACAGTAATAAATCTTACATAATAATCTTATATATTTGACCGCCTCGTTGGTCGAGTGGATAGCGTACCCGCCTAACTACATTGACCAACCGCGAGGCTTGGGTTCGATTCCCAACGGGGGCAGGCATTTGTGTGATGAACATTTAGATGTCTGCAATTCCGGGTCTGGGTGTTTATTAAATTTATTCTGGTATTTATTTAAGTATTTAATAATTTCTATGTATTAGTATCGTTGACTAACACCGATAACAAATCATATAATTTGCTTACTTTGGGGTTAAATTCAATTTGTGTAACTTGTCCAGATATATTTATTTCTAATTTATTAATATAAAATTCGGCCAACATCTATTTTTCATACCCCAAATTGACAAGGATGACTGACCCCAATTTTTTTTTACTAAAATCACATTAAAAAAGTAGCAGAACAACGTCAGCTAGTAAAAATATAGAAATTTGTTTTTTAATTAATAGAGTGGTTATTATCTTATGAACATCATGCTAGGATATTCAGAATCGGTGAGAGTGTAAATGAAATCGCGAAGATAGATAATCGCGAAGGTAGATTAAAAATATTAAATACTAATCTTCGTTAGACTTTGTCCCTAAACATGTTATGTTCAGAAATGGATTGTAAAATACTAAAACCGTACTTAATGATAAAAGGCCTAATTATTAATATAAAAACAAAAAAATAATAATAAATATCCCTAGACAACTAACACAAATTGAATCTGACCCCAAAGTAAACAAACTATATGCTTGTGTTATGGGTGTCAGTCAACGATAATAATAAGGAGAAATACCTAAATAGATACCAGCATAAATTTAATAAACACCCAGACCCGGAAATGCAGACATCTAAATGTTCATCACACAAATGCCTGCCCCGGAACCCGAACCCGAGCCTCGCGGTTAGTCGATGTAATTAGGCGTATACGCTAGCCATTCGACCGACGTGGCGGATACATTTGTCACCAACATTTATGGATGAATACAAGTTATTTTTCTATGTCGTTTTTGAATTCATACCAAGATATAAATTTCGAAATATTTGTTTGTTTGTACTTTAAGTTGTCATGGTATAAATTTCATGTGTGGTGATATCTAGAAGGAAAGTGACAGAGACTACTGATCCCATTGTCGAATTATCGCGGGAGAGCTAATTATCTTAAATACGAGGGCATAGCCGCGGATGATATCAAATAATTTGTATAAACAAAATATTTTGTTCACTTCTTATTTGCTCCTGTCCCGACCAACCATCATCATTACACTTATCATCAGTTTTGGCTAAAAATTTAAGTGATTTACGATTTTGATGTGATAAATTGATCATTCAACGTGCTAAATAATTTATCTAGGGTAAGCAGATTTCCATATAATATTTCCAATAATTTGTTTTTAGAATTTGTTGAGTGATTTTGTACTTAGGGCGCAATTGGACTGATATGTCCTATATAGACAAACTAGCTACCCGCCCTTGCTTTGCTTCGGTTATTCAAGTTGAGTTAAGGGGGGAATGCAGTAAGCGCGCATGTCTTTGCTACGCTTCATCGATATTTAATTTTGCGCCCGGAGATTTTAACATTTTGATAACTCATTAGTTGTTAATTTTTTTCTGATAGTGTAAAAGGCAATTTTGGTCTAAATTACATGCGTAACGTATCTAACAAATTTATTTGATTAAGGGTTAATACTGTATTCTTAAAAATATGTTTTAAATTAACCCTTCATTTTACTGTATTAAGTAAACGCAAGAAAAGGTTATTGTGGGTTATTCTTTAAAGATAGACATATACCACCGCGAACTTTTTTTGAGATCTATCAAAGAGAAAAAATCCCACCATATATTGTTTTGTCAAAACTCAAAAGGCTTTGGCAGCGTTTTCGAGGAAAGCTCCCGATCGGCTTATTTTTTGCCGACATATTGAACTAATACCGTTGTAATATCGTTGGTTTGTACAAAAAATAAACTTACTTTATACTAAAACCTTTCTCAAAAATTGTTCTATCTATTGTTGAAAACGGAATGAAAATCCGTTCAGTACTTTTGGAGTAAATTGCGACCAGACAGACAGACGCGGCGGGGGACTTTGTTTTGTAATATATTATATTTAATGATATTGAAGACCCCTTAAATAAATAAAAAAATCAACTTTAGGTTATGAGTTCAATATTAAGGCCAGAATATTAGAGTTCAGCTATTTTATGATTCTACTTTGAGCCATTAAATACACTTTGATTTGTTCTGAGAAAAATGTACCTACTTCGATAAACGTTCTAGAATAAGTAATGATTTAAAACAAGGCAGTTGTAACTTCACGCAATTATAAAAAAAATACGAAAGCAATGAAATTTTATTGTTGTGTCTGGTTTTATTTGAAACTAGTTGTTTCACTAGTTCAGTTTGTATGGAAAAATTAAAATGTTGTTTTTCCTATTCTCCCCCCTGTTAGACGGTATAATATGTACCCTTTGTACTTTTTCTGTTTCTAAGCTGCCTTCCTGTCAATTTTCAGTCAAATCTGTTTAGCCGTTCTTGAGTTATAAGTATTGTTACTAACAAGACTTTCTTATATGGATTATGAAATTAGAAAATACACCAAGAGAGGCGACGACTTTTTTAAAGAAAATTCAATTAACCGATTCAAACAGCAGGTTATCAATTCGACTATACGTTTTATTTTTATTTTTCTTAACAGATTGCTCGACCAATAGCGAACAGATTTTGATAATTATTTTTTCGAAAGGTAGGTTATTCCAAAGTGGTCCCAAATAAATTTTATCAATATTAGACTAGCAGTTTTATAACTTAATAATCCTTTAATACTTTTTGAAAAATGTTTATCAGTTTGCTACTTGGTAGTTAATTAATTCAGCTTAAAAGTCTGCTTATTGCAGTTTTATTTGTGTCCTATCATAAATATTACATGTCAGGAGACATAAGTTTTTTATTTTATTTTAAAGAATTTAACTTGTTTAGTCGCTTTAAAAATATGTTTTTGGTACCTGGATAAATGAAAGAAAATATCCCATAAATCTATTCTTTTCTCAATCAAAGTTTTAAATCGAAGAATTCATGTTAAACTGCCATAAAAATGCAACAACGAATCAAAATGAATAGAACTTCCTATGTTCAGGATAGTGAAAAGAGCAACCGAAAGGGAATAAACATTCACAAGAGAAACGACTGCAATACATCGCATGTTCTGTCACCAATGTTTGTTTTTCTAGATGTGAATGTAAGTATATTTTTTACAACATGATTTTCTGTGATCATTAAAAAAATCGACTTCAATTTCAACATCACGTTCTAGAAACACGCAACAACGGTTTCCCCTTGTTAACCCTGACATTCTGCCATCAGATCCAATCTTGGTGATAATAGGATAACAACAGTATTTCGTACTTTTAAATAACCACCATTAAAATCGACTCAAAAATAAGTTAAGTAAGTTTAAAAACAATTACATGTAAATTATAGGCTAAACACCTAACCACCTCTTCTTTAAGTTAGTTATGAAAAGTTATCTACAAATAAAATAGGAGATACAAATTTCACATTTTTTACCTACTGGGAAAGCGTGTTTCGTGTGTATCTTTGTGTATATGAAATAAGCAATATGCCTAAACTTAGTTTTGGATTTGCTTGAAGGACGTTCGATAGAATCTTTATATTATTTGGATTGTTAGCTATTATCGATAAAAAGTCATCGCTTATAAAAAATACCAAAACCGTTATTAATGGTGCGTTGCCAACTTAAGGCATATATTTAATCTCAAGCATGCAAATGTTATCTACCTCATTTCTAGGCCGTAACATCACAATAACGCGCACGTAAAATACAGAATGAACACCAATGACAGTGATACCAATCCGTCCGAATCTTTTAAAATAACCTATCACCTATAGTCACAGTGATCGTGAAAAACTAATCGGTAGCGCTATGATAGGGTATTTTTTGTAAACAGACGTAACATCTAAATATGTAAAAGAAAATCGTGTTAGTTACACTGTTTTTAACTCAAGAACGGCTTAACAGATTTGGCTGATGGGATAGTATGGGAGGTAACTTAGAACCAGGAGATGGACACAGGATACTTTTCATCCCATTTGACTGTGAGTAAACTAGAAAAAACAACATTTAATTTTTTTCCATAAACATTGAACTGGTGAAACGAAGTTCACCGGAGCAGCTAGTTAGATAAAACGATATGTCTTCGAACAATAAATTTTGTTGAAGTTGCTTAAAACCTGCTCAACAACTTGATCCCAATGCTTATGTTGATCTTTATTCTTAGTACGACTTCCACACTGCTGAACATTAGACTGTATAATGCTTCTTTGCATTTTGAACACGGAGACGTATTTCTAGCTAGATTTTGTATCCTTGCCAGATACAGAGTAGTGAAAATATCTCGACAGAGAAATAGAAATATGGCCAGAGAAGAACGTAAACATGTTTACCGTTCGCGAGAGAATTAAAAAACACTGAAGAGTAAACAATTATTCATTGGACGAATGTTTGTCGAGTTTATTTATGAAGTAAGATAGCGCTTCCAAGATATCGCAGTTGGTCCGATGTGGGTGGTCCTGCTTACTAGTTTTTACTATTTTTATAGATAAAAATAATTTTAATTCTACTTGAGAATTATCGCAATTTGCACTTTTAATGCCCTGAATAATATTTTGAATAATATATTTTAACTAAATAACATAAAAAAAAATTTGTTAGTATTTTGTTAACTAAATCATTGAATATAATTTATATTTGCATTCAAAAAGTACTTTATTTTCAACTTATCATTTTATTCGCGTTATTTTTTCTTTTCTGTTTATTGCTGATTAATAATATTTTTTGCTTGATCATATTATTCTACAACAATTAGATGAATTTTTAAAATTGCAAGTTTACCTACCCTAAAATAATAATTTTAAAATCATTGGCTCTGTTTACTTTTCTTTCTTTTCGTATATATGTTTTACTTTCTATTGTTCTTTGTATTAATAGGTAAATAACACTTTATTTCCATAAGTATTAATGTTAAAATACGATTGCTGTTATAAAATAATATAACAGTTTTCAACTTTAAACTTTTTTTAAGACTACTAAGACTTTTTTAAGACTTTTTTTTAAGTTATAGTTTAAGCGATAAGCTCAATTCTCGAAAACATGTAACCAAAAATGACTAAGCATATTTGCACAATATTAGTGTTTGGTATACGAATAAAATGGCGTACTAAAGAATGTATATTAATGCTGTTTAACTCTGTATTTCGATCTACTTAAGAGATTTATATGAATATATATAAATAGTATATTTGTTTTTATTCGCTAATATATGGTCAGACGTATGGAAAAGCACCATTACCACTAGTTTTCATATCATGCTATGACTTTGTATCAGAGATAGGAAACCCGTCTATTATATACCGAATCCTATTAAAAACAAAAGTCCAAGATTTAAAAAGAAGTATTACTTTCTGAAAATCGCACAATTCCATTTTTAAATTAAAGCTGCTTGATTATAACTTTAATTCCCACAAACTAACATTAATATAAGTGTGAAAGTTTGCATGTCGATATGCTTGGTACTTTTTTAATGGCTAATTTGTTGCTAACTGCGAGGTTTTTACAACTTCAATGGGCTTTAGCTTGGTAGCTTTCAGAGAAGACTGCGGGACTAACTTTACTGAAACATTATGAGAATGTAGTAGATCCCTAGCTCAAACATATCAAAAAATCAAACTATAAAAATAACCTAAGCTGAGATTGGATATGTACCCAGTTGGTGATAGGCTTGCTACCTATCACATTTCGGGACTAAGTGGGCTAAGTTGTAGGCACGAAGATACTTTTTTTCAACATTTCATCAAATTTGGTATCAAAATCGTAATTATTTTACGCCGATAAACTACTTAAGGTAAGCATAAAGTTATTAGTAGGTAATATCACAGTATTGCAAATTACAATATTGATAAATACCTTAGCCCTTTTTATTGAAATTACATTTCGTAATGTATAAACTTTAATCGATCCACTTGTAATTATTACGCTACAATTAACCGATATAGCATTTATACCTATTAACATTTAGATTAAGACATTGAAGCTGATTTTATCATTTTTTTAATATTAAATACTTACTAGCTTTCACCAGCGGTATCGTCCAATGCCAATAATACAAAATCTTTTAAATTCTACGTGTTCTTCTGATGTATAACAACCCACAATCCCCGCTACCCGCGATAGTCCAGCCCCCTTAGTGGAATAGACCATCTGTCTTCCTGCCAGGCAGCTCGTAAAAGACTTACCGATATTATCACCCTATCAGACTAGGTGGAGGAGTTTTGCAGTGACTTAAACGTATTGGTACTATCGCCTCACCTATTGCTGACGGTTACGTGTTTTGGTTCAGAGGATAAGGTAGCCGGTAAGCTTACTTTTGCTCGAGGCCTAACATCCTGGCTTTAGGTTAGCAACGCACCATTATTATCTTAAGTATCTTTAAGCGGCGTGAATTTCTTATGTTAACGAAATCTGTCTGCTTGTTTGTCTTGAAATATATAACAAAAAAACACTGTGAAGTTTCATCTGAATCCGTCTAGTAGCTTTTTATTATGTTAGTGGCAAATATCATATGATAATGATTCCAGTTATTTGTATTTTTACTATACTGATGACGTCATTTTGTTTTTAATTACAAAGACGAAAATTAGCAATTTAATTAAAGAATTAGGTTTCAAACTGAAAACGAAAAACGCACGTGGATATATCTAAAATATAATCAAATTTTTAAATAAATATGGCGTTGTTTAATGTTTTCTTTTCAGACTCAAATATTTCTTTTCTTGGAAGATAAACTCCAAGAAATAATTTAAACATAGTGTATGAAAAGTGTGCATTGGTGGAAAAATACGAGTGGGAGTAGTTAAATCGACAAATGGCTTCGTTGCAATTGACAGTGTATTAAACAGCTGCCTGCATGCCAGAATAGCTCTGTATCTCTTAAATAAGGCATATTTCACATTGCCTATGTTTTATATTGCGGAAAGGCAAAAATTAAGCAAATGTCGTAGATTGTATCACTCCATATCACTCCATATTTTCTTTAAAATATATTCTAGCCTTAATTTGAGTGTTGATTTTGGTATAACGATTTTAGTATAAAGCAAGACAGGTTTGTCAGGATCGTGAGGTCTGGCACTCGATACTCTCTGCCTACCCCGTAAGGGACTTGGCGTGAAGATATGTATGTATGTATGTATGTATGTATGTATGTATGTATGTAGTATAAAAAAAACAGAACTATATTTTTTTTATTACAAAACTAAAAAGTGATTGCAATTTTACTATTAGACTTTAGCATTTTACTATTCTCAGTTTTCCTGGGATTCACGATTATAAGACTAAGTGGTAAAATTACCAACTTTTAAGTAGGTGCTTTCTTTGAAGTAACAAATTCTTTTTTTATGATTGGTACAGATACGATGAAAAAATCTTATAATAATTATACCTACAAAAAGTTATGAAAGTCGAACATATAACTGTTTGCTTTTTTTTTGGATTTTTTTTGAAAAAAAATAGTCCAAAACTTTATTTTTTTATAATTTTGGTACCTCTCTATTGTCATAAATTCAATCATGGCGTCAGTAGTGTTTATAATTGTGATTTGAATAGTGTAGGGGTAATATCTACAAAATCTCAAGCTTGTTACACATCTGCTACCATGACTTTTTTTTTTAAATGGCTAATATGTTGCTAACCGCAAGGTATTTACAACTTTACCGGACTATCCTTAACTTGACTACTATAATATGTCCTTATAAAACAAAAATGATTTATTTGCAGTATTAAAAAAAAATACCAAAAAACCTTAATCTCATCAACATACGCTACGATATCGTGGTGTGCATATATTAATTATATGTTTTACTTCAAATCTATATTAACTAACAAATTTCATAATTTAATAAAAAAACATGTTGTTTTTTTAAAGTCTACCTTATCTGCCAATGATTATTAGTGTTATCAAATGTTAATCAAATCAAGAGAAGAACGGTAAAACATATTTCACCTCACTTACATGTGACCTCATTGTCCTACATAGTAATACGAGTGCATATTTATGTTGAGATCGTTGTTCAACACTAAAATCATGGTGCTTTTCTTACTTGATACTAGGTGTTGCCCGCGGCGTTGCTCGCGCATATAGGTCAACAGGAACGTTTTTTCGGAATAAAAACTCTTCTATGTGTTTATCCAAGTTATCCTATATGTATGTGCCGAATTACATGAAAATCGTCTTAGTAGTTTTTGCGTAAAAGAGTAACAAAAAATATACAAATTTTCTCATTAATAATATTAACAGGACACTTAACATCAATTACTATTACTTAACAATTATATTAGTGTTATACTCTAAGCTTATCTTTTTACTGGAAAACTACTTTTAGTACAAAATCTGTACGCTTTTTTCTGCTTGTCCAGTCAAGAAAAAGGATTCAAACTGTTTTTGTTATTTTCGGTAATATATAAGCAAACTTTTAAACAATTCAAAGATATTCTTGCTTATTCAGGAACATTGCATAAGTTCCCTTACGTCGTCGGCGAGTTTGTCACGGGGCGCCTAGCGGGTTGCCAGAGCTGAAACTTTTTCTTTGATAGAGTTCAAATAAATCTGCGCCAAGACCAGCTATTGCATTGCACTCTGGAAGACGTGCTCGGCGAATTGAGATTTTCGTAAACAGCTTTTCTTAGCAATAGCTCTTTGTTAAGTTAAAAAATTAACTAGTTGATTTGAAATACGAAAACGTTTTTGCAATGAGAAATTAAATTAATTATTTTTATATAAACCATCAATTTTAATTTAACGTCCTTTTTTGTATTTTTAATGTTAATATTTGTATGATGCGTTGGTTGGCAAACAAGCAGGCGGATTTCCTGATGGTAAGAAATTCATGTCGCTCCTTTGCAGAATAGGTCATCGGCCTTTCTTACAGGCAGCTCTTCAAAGGCGGGCGTAGGCTTACCGTCACTAGCACCGTGACATCTGACAAGGT
>NJDD01000022.1:63598-89217 GCA_002245505.1 Calephelis nemesis
CTTTTGCTCGAGGCCCAACATCCTGGTTCTGGGTTGGTAATGCATCATTACCCCCATTGGTGTCTCTAGACTGCGTGAATTTCTTACGATCAGGAAACAAGTCTGCTTATTTGCCTTCCAATGTCATCAAAAAAAGAGTAAGATAAGTGATGAAATTTTATATAAAGGCTATCAAGATTAAATAAAAGAAGAATTAAATTTTGTGTTTAAGATGAAAATTAAAAAAATGCGATAATACAATTAGACTAAAAAATCGTGGACAAAAACTACTTCTCAAATAAAATATCGGGTGAATTTCAAACCAGTATCAATACAAAAGTACTGAGCTCAGTAAATTACTTATGTGGTAAATTATGATTTATTCACAATGTTTACCCAGCCACTTGCGACAACCGGTTGAACGTAAGATGGTGTATTACCACTCGTTTCGTTAATTAATTGCAAATGTCATTTTGTATTATTTATTAACATAACATACAAATACTAATATAATCAAATCATATATATTGAACACGAACTCAGCCGACTCACGTTGTCCTGTCCTTGACTGTTGTGTTTTTTATATAAGAACCTTCTACTAGCAATAAGTAACAAAATAATTAAAATTTGTCCATCCGTCAGGCATGATCCGATGATCAAGGAAAATAGGGATTAATTTTCATATATAAAATTGATATATACATCATAGGAAGGTATTGTATAGCAGTAAGAATGGCAGGCTGTTATATCCAGTATTTGTTTTTTTGAGGATGTGACAACCTAATCGCTTAGTAATAAAATATGACATTTAATGGATTTAATACCAATGTCAGTAATGTACATTTTTTGTATTCTATGTATAAAAAAAGGCAATAAAAGTATTGGTATGCATCTATTTTTGTCACCAAAGTATCAGTGCTAGACGATATAATTACACCTATACATAACCATTAGATATACAAACACCCAGTATCTATGGTATCTATAGGGATAGCTAGTCAATACCAAAAGAGCCCCCTGCTTGTTCACTGTTTTGTTACACGAAAAAAGACATGTGCCAGTTAAGCACATATAAAAAGATATAGGTAAAACTATACCTAAGTTACTTTTTTATTTTTTTAATAATATTATAAATATGAAATTTTGAATGTTTTTTATATACTAAATTATATTTATTTAATAAAAGCGATTGCTATTATCAATATAACATACCCAAAACAAATTACCATAGAAAAGAGATTTAAAAGTTTCCCTACATACCCATTATAAGTTTTCCAAGAAAAACGCTTTTCGTACACACGTCGCTGGCAGTTTTTTCTCGGCGCACTTTTCTAAGTGCTATAAATCTTTCACGTAAATAATTGAAACGATATTTTATGCCAAAACATTCTGCGGGTAGGGAGATGTCGCGAGTACCACCTGACGCCCCCTTTCCTAACTTGTACCACTTCCCACTTTAATTTGGTTTCGTAATGTATTTTCAATTAGATTCAAAGTAGCACCGTGATTTGTGGTAGAGGTAAAAGAGATTGGAGAATAATTCTTCTTTCACCCAATTTAAAGTGGCCTATGTGGAGAACGATATCCCGAGATATATCAGCGGTAAGTTATGAAGGTGATTCCAATTATGATACAAATTCAAGTGATTTTATTAACCAACTCCCGAAAATGAGCGAGTGTTAATTCGTATTTATTTTTAGTATGTTTCACGATTACTCGGCCAATAATGAAAGTATATTCGAGAATGAATGATTTAGATCAAAACTAGACTAGTAGTTTTGTGTAAAATAATAATTCATATTTTTGTATTTATTGAAACCATATTTTTGTATTAATAAAGTAAATTAATTAGTAGCTTATTTTGAAGAACAAGGCATAAATAATGCAAAAAGATCATTCATCATCATCAAGATGCAAGAAATTCGGGATAAAAACTTAATGTTTCCTTTCTTTTCTTTCTAAACTTGAACTCACTCAGAAAGTTATTTTAAACTTTGATTCACAAAATTTAAGAGAAGAAGATTTTCAGAAGCCTGCATCACACTGGAGATAAATCATTTATGTTGCAAAATATGTTTATAGGATTTTGGCATCTGAATGTGATGACCCCATTGCTGGCTAATAGTTATTATCAGCATTTATACTTTTATATATTTGTTTTATGAATTTTGCTTTCATGACCTATTTCCAAAGGAAAACAACCTCTAAAATTATACACTTACATAATCAAACAAAACATATTTATTTTAATAAATCTCTGTACAAGTTTTTTCATAAACGTTTACTTTCCTCTTTTATGATACTTTGTTAAACTTCTTTATTTCTTTGGTGAATATATTTTAGCCACTTTTAAACACCATTTATTTCCGATCGTGGTTCCGTAATGCTTTACGCTCGACTCGATGAATGTGTCGTTATGTGATATTAGATAATAAAATGGTTGGGTAGACCTGTTCATTTCCCTTTTGAGAAATTTGGGGGAAAAAATGATCATATCATCTTATTGAAGAAGTTAACATACGTTTACGCGTAAATTGTTGTTTACAGTTTATTTAAGCGACTCCAAAAAACTATATTAAATTCGAATGTTTTTTTTTTGAAGTGAAACTTTTATTACATTGTCTCAAATTTTTGGTATGTGTGTCGCATGTCGCGTGACGGTGACATCAGAGCAGCCAAAGCCAATATGGCGGCATCTATAGTTTATAGTTATATCTATCTTGATCTACGATATATATTCTATAGTTATATATAGTAGAACAAGTTTCACTTTTACCGCGGTTTCATAAAATGACAAAATCTTTTTTTTGTTTACGCGTTTATTCTTTTTTTTATGTATGAGGGGCAATGACACGGATCTTCAGATGGGAAGAGACAATCGTGGCCTATAAACACCATAGATGTTATAGACGCATCACTGTCCTGTTGCTGATTAATTTTAGGCCAATTGTGCAAATCTACTGCTATACCCTCAAAATACCTAACAGACGGACATGACAGAGTCATTGTGGGAGCAGGAATAGGTAAGGATGCGAATCCCTATCCGGTAACTCTACCATTTGTGGTCTTCTTGGTAATTATTAAACTTATGCTCGCATTTTATTAGCTGCCTGGCACAGAGATAAATAGCTAGTCTATTCCACTTAGCGGACCTAAACCATCACGGGTTAGCGATTTTTAGAATGAATGATGATTGTTTTTTTTATTTCTATAATAAGTCTTTGTAATTGTAATGTTTCAGGAGTCGGCTACACAAAGGTTTCACAAAGTAGTTTCAAAATTCGTGCAGTTAGAACAAGAAGTATTGTTATGTCGTTTGTGGTTGCGAAGTGGTCTCTATTAACCATGTGATCGTTAATGACGGCAAAATATGATTCCTATTAATTCTAGTACTCATTTTCAAAACGAAATTGTTCCTGACTATGTGGTATGGTTGTAGTGTAAAACTATTAGCGTTGTGGTTGTGCTACGTGTGATAAGTTAAAATAATAGAAGAATATGCCTTAATTTATTAATTATATATATAAATATCCTGTCACGATGTTTGTCCGCGATGGACTCCTAAACTACTTAACCGGTTTCAATGAAATTTTGTGCATTTTGATCCAACTGATATAGGATAGCTTACATCTCAATTTTATTATAAAAAAAAATACCGTCCGAGCGAAGCCGGAACAGGCAGCTAGTTTATTATATATTAGCACTCTTTATAATTTTCATGGTCTGTACCTATTAGCCATTTGGTCGATAATGACGGCAAAATGTGATCAGTATAAATTTTACTATTAATTTTTTTTGTTCCTTTAAATTGTTCCTTACTACGTTGTATGGTGCTACACGTGTAATAAGCCTTAACAGGCTTAGTAGTTTTCTCAATCATTGGTTTCCAGCTAATCTTTGTTAAGGCTTATGTATAATACAAAATATTATTTTGAATCTGCCTAGCAGTTTCGAAGATTATGACTTTGAACCGAACAAAAAAATCTGAGATTTGTAATATGACTATAAATAACCATACACTGAATTTAGGATCTGATCCCTCTGAGGTCAGATTTTTTACTATAGACATAAATCACATTTTGAACTCTTATCCATTCATAACCATAAACAAAACATTTCTAAATGTTTTAAAGCTAATTTACGACCTTCTATCTTTGTAAAGCCTTTTTTAGTTTATTCAACACCAAACGTGACTAATGAAGTGAATTTTCGCTTTGTCAAGATTTTTATGCATCATCTCCTCAAACAGCCAGGATTCCTTTGTCACAGTGCATTATTTTTTCCTCGTAATAAGTCATACGTGTAATGAATAAGGGCGATTTGTTTTGGATCCATAGAAATTTATGGTCGATATCGGGGCCTTTTACAGGCGTTTTTCTCCTCATTCCGCTATTGTGATCGCCTTTTTCTGCCCCTTTATCCGGGCTCGAAGTTTTTTATCGTCCTCAACACTGACACTTTACGGGTTATTAATTGGTTGTCACAAGTTTATTTATTTCTCTATTTTGACAGTGGAACGTTTTTCGTCGTACATTATGGAGGCTGGATTGAAAATCTATCATATTCAGGTTGTCGTAAATTGGCCGTGATATAGTGCGTTACACGGTAATAACTCTGCGAATGCGTCGAGCAGTGCGGACGGATGTGACGCGCGTTAAATAATGACATCGGATATTAAAATGGCCGCCAAATATGGATTTTTGGGGACGCAGATAGTGAACTAGAGATTGTAATTAAAAAAAACGACGCGTTGCACTACTTAAGTGCCGGCAAAAGTGAAAGCTTGAATATTAACGTTGTGCATTTTTGATATATTGGAAAGGTTAGGGAATAATATTGCACGAATTGCTTTAATTGTCAGTATGAAAGTACTATCATTTATGTGGTTGAATACAATATACATTTATTGCGCTGTCGTACACAAACATGACAACACGTACTTTCACCTCAAAAACTTTCTTATAATGTTTATAGTAGCAAAGATGTAACGAGGATATTAAATACCGTGTAAATCTAAACTAAGACCCTAAGTTATCTATTTCAATTAGGTGTTTTTGCTGTTCTTAGGATAAATTTCATTTCTTTTTCATTGATAAATTTTGAAGCCATATTCTTTAGCTCTCGTTGACGATGATCTGTGAGTTGATCTACTACGATTTCAATCTATACTTTGAAGAGATATTCAAGACTTGTTGGACATTCTTCTGTACCTTTTTCAAGTAATTTAAATATTAATCCGTGATTAACCTTTTTTATTGGTAGTTACTCCATAGGTGAGAAATTTTTTTATAGATCGATTTTCAAAGTTTGAAGTACCATTCAGCCTAGAGACCAGTGCACAGCTACTTCTAATCTTCCGGTAGCTACATCATTGGAGGATGGCAAAAACCTGTGGCATAAGTATGTTTGAAGCACACTTTTAAGAGTTTACGTGTAATTAATTACATTTATTTAAATCAAAAACAAATTTTGAACAAGAACAAGATTTAGGAATCGAACTCAAGACTTCAGGTTTACAAGTATTCCGGTAAACAGATAGTAGATGCTATTAGCGGATTGGTACCCCCGCCTGACCTATTCCTGCCGCTATAATGTCAGTGCTTGCCGTTGTCGTGTTCCGGTTCATAAAAAATACATTGCTAACACCGAATTAACCTAAAATACAATGGAAAATAAAACGCTTACACCAACTCACTAGACCACCAAGGTAAAATTACTCAGATAAATGCTATTATACATTAATACTTTGTATTAGTTTTATAAAACTTTAAACCAAGAATATTTAAAGCTCGGGCCTCTTAAACCAGACATAGCTTTGTAGCTTGTCTTTAAAATATCGTGTCACTACTTGTGTGGCAAAAACACATTCATAAATTATATTAACCCATAATGTAGCCACTTAATCTTCAAAAATTATCGCCTCTTATAGTTCAAACAGATGGTTGACGACTTTAAAAAATATAAGCAGATGCCTATGATCCTCGGAATTGGTTTAATTAAAGCCAACCATCTTTTACTAAAGAATTTAAGAGTTACATACATACTGTTGTTATTTATTTGCACAGTTTGTACCGCTGAGCTATGCACAAATAAACTAAATAAGGGCAAGTCGGAATCTACGTTACAGTGTTCTGTACTAGTAAACTTAAATTAGGGATATATATATTATGTAGTAAGAATAGCAAATAATATTTGAATAAACTTTTAACGTTTTCCGTTTGCAAATAGTAATTGTTTTCACGTTTTAAAAATTTGCTGTCACTTAATAATTAAACCCTTGTAAGAAAGAAAGAAAGAAAAAAACTTGTTTGCGAAATATGAGCGTTACAAAGAAGTTACAAAATTATTTAAGCGTTCCCACAAGTGCATACCAACTTGTGGTGTGCAAATATTTTAATAGGTTTTTAATTTTTTATTTACTATTTACACACTGTGATGATTTTGAGATTACATGATTATTTATTAATACAAACAATTTTAAGAATGTAAATTAATTCATCCCTATCTACCGTAAACTACAACTCCGTGTATTTTTCCACTATACTCAATATCTAAATATATAATATATTTGGTTCATCTTAATGTCATTTTAAATCTATGTATGACATCATGCATGTTTGGGTTTGATGTTTTAGTTTAAATCCAAGTATGAGTAACCTTAATTAACTGTTTGTATTTTTTAGTCCTCGATGGACAAAGAGGGGTGTTATAAATGTAACGTATGTGTCTGTCTGCAGCATAATGTCTTTTAAATGGATGGATCAATTTCAATGCGTATTTTTTCGTTTGAAATCTGTCTTGATCGAGATGTTCTTAACTACATTACATGTACATTTTTAGTTTAATTCAGTGTTTGAGAAAGATATAAATGTGACATTATGACGGGGATATATCGAATATTTATATTCCGTTTTTTGTCACCCGACTACGGAACTCTAAAAATGTAATGTTTCAAGGTATCTCCAGTTACTTACTTGTAATTTGTCAGTTTGTGTACAGGTATTTTTGTACTAATTGTTTGAGTAAATATGTAGAAAACCGGACGAGGCGTAAGTATATAAACACTACATATAAAAAGAAACGTGTAATATATTTTCATCCACTAGAGTTTATCTTTTCGTTTAAATTTGCCGTTCGTGTTTTTAATTCGATTTGAAATAGCGGTCTTAGGTATTGTTTTATGTAAATGAGTGTATAGACAGTGATTACTTAAGTGTGTGAAAAGGGATTTTAAATTACTACCTACCTGCCTATAAAAGGTAAGTACATTTTATCTAATAATAGTTGACCGTTGTGGTACCTTTGTGGTACTTTATAATTTTTGTCTGATTTGACAGACATAGGCATGTTCTATTAATTTGAATTCTAATGTCAATTTA
This sequence comes from Calephelis nemesis, assembly GCA_002245505.1. Classification (NCBI taxonomy): domain Eukaryota; kingdom Metazoa; phylum Arthropoda; class Insecta; order Lepidoptera; family Riodinidae; genus Calephelis; species Calephelis nemesis. The sequence continues at coordinate 70,957 of NJDD01000022.1, forward strand.
CTGACAGGTATGTAAAACTAACTGATCCGGCGAACTTTGTTCCACCAGTTCAGTTTGGATTTAAAAATGAAATCCCGTATAAATAGTTAAAAGTGTAAATAACACGCTGCGATTTAAGTTTTAAATCATATTTTTTCTTCTTTTCCTCGCAGTCGAACGGAACGGGGCGGAAAATATCTTATGTTCGTTTTTTTACGTCCATTTTCAACAAATTCGTTCAACCGTTCTTGAGGTATACCTACCTAAATATAGTGACTAATACCTGTTTTTATATTCAGTTCATAAAGCTATAAACCACTACTGGTGGTTACATTCCTTACAAAAGAACTGGTGTTGCTTCCAGATACTGCTCGCACTCTATAATATTTATTAAATAAAGTCGCGTTCTCTGTCTCTATGTCCTTTGTATGCTTAAATCTTTTAAACTACGCAATGGATTTTAATGCAGTTTTTTTTTAATGGATAAAGTGTTTAAGAGTGTTCATATAAATATTTTATACCCATGCAAAGCCGGGGCGGGCCGCGTAATTGCCCAATAATTAAATAGCAAGGTATAAAACAAGTATAAAATAATCAAAACATTGACCTATTTACAAAGTTGATAAATTATTTTGTTGGATGATAAATATTAAATTAAATACACAGATATCCTGCTGCTAAGAAATACGCGCCACCTATTGACAACCTTTTGTATAGTTAAAGTTACTGTGTTAGGTGACGAGCACTAAAAGAGGGTGGCAGGGTTAAGTCAGTTACCAATCCAAGCAAGTTATTGGAAAAGTCGACGTGTACGTAAGGGATAAATACCCCATGATCTCTTGCAAACTGTTTGGCTGGTAGAAAATTCCCTTAGGGCCGCTTGCACGACTGGGTTAGGTTTAATAACCAGTTAAACTGTGAAATATAATTTAGCCAAGGCTAGAAGCTAACTCCGAGTTAAATATTTAACCCAGAAACGTGCAAGTGGCCTTATTAAATCTATAGCATGGTAAAAGCTCTTAAACAATTCGATCCTTTTAAAAAATATTTCAAAGAAAAATATATATAAAAGAGTAATATTTGTGATGCACATAGTCCAAAGGTCTGTATCCCATTTTCCGTCTTATGTAGGTTCTTTTTTCCGCCATGAAGCATTGTTGGCTGCTTTATTCCTTGATTTATACGAGATGTTGGAAAGACAAATAGCCGGATTGTGTTCCAAATTTTTAAAGCCACATTTCGTATCGCGCACACTCGCACCCCCGCTGTACCTTACCGGGTACAAAGAGTCTTGATCATTATTTGAACAAGTTTATTTATGTTACAACAATATCATTACACAAATAATTAGTGCAGTATTGCCTTAGTGGCTTAGCGCTCTGGTGCTGTACTTGACTTCATAAGGTCCCAAGTTCAATTCACGAATCGAGCAACAAGAAAAAATGTGTTTTTTTTTCTAATAAAATTATACGTTACCCGGGATGAGACATGAGCCCGATCAACGTTAGGCTTGGCACTTTAACATTGTGGGCTAATTTTTGGCTAGTCCTAGACGCGCTGTTTATGCCTCTGTTAACCTCTTCAATGATACGGGCGTGGAGTTAGGTACTTATTTTACAAAAATAAAAATATGTTTGAGTCAATTGATTAACAGAAGGTACTTTCGGCGATACCTGGCTGCTAAGCATTATAAACATTTTTTTAAATTCATTTATTTTGACGATACTGGAAGGGCAAACAAGCAAGCGAATTTCCCGATGGTAAGAAATTCACGCCACATAGGGACACCAAAGGTGGTAATGAGGCCTGGATGTTCGAGCAAAAGTAAGTTTACTGACTACCTTATCTTCCGAAACGGAACACATCAACGGCAAGCACTGGCGTTATGGCGGCAGAAATATGAACAGGTAAACAATTACAGTAATCAAGTAGTCAGTGATATTTTTCAATAATTAAAAGTAATATCTTAAGACCAAACTTAAGACACTATCTCTCACTTTTTTGTGTGACACAGGCACAGACAGCGAACTAGCACATGCCTCTCATGGTGGTAAGAGACAACCGTGACCTTTAAAAACCACAGATGTTATAGGTGAAGCCATGATGTTAGGCCTATTGAGCCAATCTACCAATTACTTTACCCTCTGGACACATGACAAAGTGGCTATGTTGTTATACTCACGGCAATGAATTCTTACCCAAGCGAGTTGCTACTCCGCAGTCTACCACCAGTGATAGTTTTGGTAACATGTCTCATATTCTCCTATCACATTTCTCACTGAACTGTCTCCAGCTGACGAAATTAGGCCTTGAAATTGCATGCACTTGAAGGCGCACAAGTGAAGTGACTGTTTATTTCCTAGGATGATTGGTTTAGAGGTCTCTATTTTATATCCTGGTAAAAATTCACGGAGATGGCGGCGTCTTGTTGTGATGCTGGTGGTTGGTACAAAATTTAGTTAAACTTCATCATCTTCAAATCGTGCCGTGGTAATATAATACCTACGATTACATTACCACGATTTGATAAATCCCTTTTCGAAAGGCAAGTCCTTATTCCGAGGTGGTCTTTTATCAATTTTATCAAGTGGAGGTAGGTACATAGAAAGTTTATATTATATTTTTAATTGTAGCTCATAAACCATTTGTCAGATCTTGATAAAATTTGTGTGACCATCTCGAATCATAACCTACATTTCGAAAGAGATCCACCAAATCTGTTTATTATTTTAAGAGTAATTGCGTAACAAACATACAAAAATACATACAATTGAAATTGATTACTTCCTCGTTTTTTGCATCGATTAAAAATTGATTACTCCATGCTTTCGAATATTACTTTTGTTACATATTTGATATTTTCCATCGTTGGCGCTTGGTAAAACTTCGATATATTCGCATTTTTATATTCAGAAACACTTGTACTGTTTTACGTATCAATTTCAAAATATGGGCTTTTGTTTTAATAACAATTAAATAATAACGAGCACACAGCTCAACTGGTAGTAAGAAATAACCGCAGCCTATATTTTAGGTGTAGTAGGTGCGTCGCTGTACTTTCCTACCCTTCGGACCGGAACATGACAGAGTCATTATGGTGAAAGGAAAAGGAAAGGCGGTAGATCCCTACCCGGATAAATTGCTGCACAGCACTCTACCACCAGCACTCTTACGATAGGCAGGACGGCAGATGGTCTATTCTGCACAGACTCGGATAACGGGTATTGACATAATTTATTTATTAATTCATTGGACACTAGGTACTCAAAATAATTATAATAAGCGAGCTAATTTAGAGATAAGGTTTTTTACGTCTAACCCAAAAGATAAATTGCGAACATTTTTAAACTAAAAAAAATTAGTAGAATAGACCATCTGCCTTCCTTGCCAGGCAGCTCGTAAAAGGCGAGCATAAGCTTACCATCACTAACACCGTGACATCCGACTAGGTGGTAGAGTATGGCAGCGACTCGCCCGGATTGGTACCACCGCCTTACATATTCCTGCCGCCATAACGTCATGACGTGTTCTGGTTCGGAGGGTAAGGTAGCCGGTAAACTTACTTTTTCTCGAGGTCTAACATCCCGACCTCAGGTTGGCAACGCACCATTACCACCTTTGGTGTCTCTAGGCGGCGTGAATTTCTTACCATCAGGAAATCCGTCTGCTTGTTTGCCTTCCTATAACATAAAAAATGTTTTAAACTAAACATAATTAGATATTGAAAACGTTTTAGAAATAGACAAATACAATTTCTCAATAAAAATATTTTCATTTCATTTTATTTAGATTACTTTTTGTTCAAAAATATCCAATAAAATAAACTTATCAAATTGAATTCTCTAAAGATAATGAACTGTAATCTTGAACTTTAAAATCAAAGAATTTAAAACGTTTAGGTTTTTTTTAAACGTTTAATTTCTTCGAATAGAAACAGTAAGATTAAAATATAAACAAGCATTATAAATAAATATACCTGCAACAATTTCACAAATTATTGATCTTACTTCATAGTAAGCAAATCATATGATTTGTTATTATAAATTAATCAATGATACTGAAATAAATTAATACTAATAAATAAACACTGAAACAAATTTAATAAGCAAGCTCGACACGAAATACCGTCATGTTTATTCAATCTTTGCGCCATCACAAGTTATATGACACAAACTACCAACTAACCATTGGAGTAAACATTTCCATGTCATTCCGACTTAATTTTTACCCCATAAAGGCACCCCACGAACCGCGATACGGTATGGAAATTCGGCGCTCGTCGTCGGCAATATTCGACAATATTCGGGCGAACGTGCGTTCCACGCTAAATTGCCTATTTATTCTTAACTTCATATATTACTTTACGCGTGTTGTCTGCGCAAAGGGATATTTATTGTTTGACCGTTATTGCGTCAAATGACGTATTGGTTATACGTAGAACCGTATACGTTAAGTATGGCTTACGCGTGACATGAGCGTTTCTTTAGTTTTGGAGAAAATTGCCTCTTGTGCTCTAAAATGTGTTTCGAATGTGAATACTGTTCTAATCTGCTCTTGTTCTTTGCTAGTTAAAAAGACTCGACTTATTATACAATACATACAGTTCAATAACTAAGATCTATAAGAAGTATACCTACCTAATATACCTACATACATTGTAGCGATACAAAAGCCATTTCACATAATTTTAGCACTTAACACTAGAATAAAAAGCTTTAATAACAAGCAATTCACTATTGGCAAAAGGTTTTATTTTTATCCACGGAAGGTCGAAATTTACATAAGTAGAAGATTGTTGAGCCGCGTGTCTATCTACTGTCCATATAGCTAGTCTATTGCTATTCTACACTTCAACTTGGAACACTGCAGTAATGACAACTAACGTTAAAGCTTACTAACGTTACGTAACGTTGACGTTTACTAGGTGGTAGAGTTTCGCAGCGACTCACCCGGATTGGTACCACTGCCTTACCTATTCCTGCCGCCACAACGTCATGACGTGTTCCGGTTTGGAGGGTAAGGTAGCCGGTAAACTTACTTAAACTAACTTTACATCCCGGTCTCAGGTTGGCAACGCACCATTACCACCTTTGGTGTCTCTAGGCGGCGTGAATTTCTTACCATCAGGAAATCCGTCTGCTTGTTTGCCTTCCATTATCATAAAAAAAAAGCGGCAAGTTTACTTACTAAAGCTATGGTGTCAAACCTGGCGAGCTGTTGGACGGAACTTTTACCATTTAGAATGACAGCACTTATATTAATTAGTTCGGGCTAATATTTTTATAAGACTTCCTGAGCACATTGATGACCTTACTTGTAATACTCGTAATTTAAAAAATGTATGAGACCTGAATTATGTAAAGATTGTAATTATAAACATGCAGATTATCAATATATAATACCAGATGATAGCAATGTTTAGGATTGATTGCTCCTCAAATAAATCTATTTATAATATAATAGTATTAAAAGAAAAAGCCGGCTGAGTTTTTTTCGTCGGATCTTCTCAGTGAAATCAAGCCTTTCGCCAACCGGGCACATATCCAATCCCGGGCAACGTTATTTTTATTAAAAAAATGAAAGTACACGTTTCCTACTTTTTTTATTGTCCGAGTCGGCATTAGAACTCGGCACACCAATAAGTCAAGTCCGATGCCGAATCAAACACAGAGATGATAAATATATAATATATTAAATACTGCTAAAATACAGTGTAACTAAAATAAATACTTAGATCTTAATCTCTTTGATTCTTCTTTCTTCTTTATCTGTTTTGAATATCCTTATAAGAAGGATACTAAAAAATAGATTTGAAAAAGATAATGACCTAACAACACACACTAGTAATTGTATATTAAATACTTTCATCCGTCTGTAGAGGGGAGTAATGAATAGTACGTTATTTACGAGCCGTAGACTGGCAGGCGACCGATAACATCCCTCCCAATATCATATCCCCATTACATTCTGTTACTGACTGACTTATGAGAGACTTCTTTGTACTGAACAGTACTTGAGATTTTGTTGCGGGCTTTTAGAAGTGCATTCATATGACTTTCAAGAGTAAATATGACTTATTGTACTTGCAAGTGGTTTAGATTTAGATCTATGTTTAATGAAGTGTAGCCAGATTAAGGCTTCATTAAATCTGACTGGAATTCAGGAAAATAAATGGAATTAATGATACCAAAATGAGTCTTATATTAGTGAAACCAAAGTCAGGAATGGCGATAACGTTTATTCATTTTTGAAATAACTGTTAGATACATTGGCACTCGATACTCTCTGCTGCTTGAAGAACTAGCTTTTTACCAACGTATTGATCATTGCAGTACAGGTTTTCATACAAATTACATCCTCTGTTACAGCCCTTTATGATTATTGAAGAAAAAGCAGCCTACGTTTTAACTTCGGTCCAGTAGTTTAGCCTGTAAACAGACAGATAGACTTTCGAATTTATACATTTAGGTATGAATGACTGCGACTTATGTATGTATGAGTATTAGGGGTTAAGGTGGTTAAAAATATATTTCCGTATGAAGTCAACTTATTTTCGTTTAATTAGTCTTAATATAAAAAGACAAGAAAGTATGTGTTAAGTTTTTCTGTTTTTAGTACTTAATATGAAAGTATTATTATTTATTTGGTTCTAACAACAATATTCTTAGTCTTCTTTTGTTTACTTCCAATTCTATCACTACCCCACCCTCACTTTATTTTGAAACATCAATCATTTAATAAAAAAATATAATTTTGTCAATGATAAAATATGTTATCATGTTAGAGCCCTTACCATGAGTGTACAGAGTCTTTACCATGAGTTTACGGCTTGTCAAGTTTACTATACTCGCTACCGTCTCTGCAAATTATTTGTATGAAAACTTTGAAGAGCGCCTCTACTAGTAACCAACAGTAACACATTTTAAAACCAAAAGTGTCATAGATTTCGTCACGTAACTTACCGAACGTAATCTATACCAACTCATGGTAAAGGCTTAGTTCTCATGTGAATCATTCATTCAAACCATTGGTAGCTGTCAATGTCAAACGATATTAAGTTCGTCTAGTCTACAATAATACTAATCCAACTTTGATAGAAATCTTCTCAAAACCTAACACCTTTTCACTTTGTATTATATGTAAAAAAACCTTTTTGGTTTTCTACCAATTTTTTGTTTAGTCTGGCAAATTAAAATTTGTATTTAAGTTAGAATTTATACTTTTGTAATCAGTCGCTATTTTTTGTTGCATATTCGGTAGTTTTTATCGTAGGTAATCATGATACCAGCTGCCTAGTGATAGGAACTGGCCTGGCTAGATATCCACTGCCTTGTCAAATGAGGTCTCTTAGGTCCCTCGCAAAGCGCCGATTAGCCGGTAGGCATGCAAAATATCTAACTTAACATTCTAAGAAAAAAATATTAAAGTTTTTTTAAATCTTTTTTTTGGGAGCCATATGTCACTAAAGCAATTACGTCAGTCCATTAAAGTTTTTTCTATACTCAGTTTCCAGGCTATCAAAGACTGAAAACCAAAAGCATTTGAATATAATATGCAATTACTATACCTATAATTATATTATAAAACACAATTTTACGCTTAAGCGAGAGAATAGGAATAAGTTGACAGGGACTTCGGGCCTGAGTTATGGTCCTCAAGATAAACGACGTGGGCGAAATGAAGTCGCGACCCCCTACGCCCGCCTTCTGTGGCGCCCCCTTCGGGCAATGGAGATAAATTTCCAGAGAAAAATCCGCGATAGTTCTATTCTGAGCACGTGATTTTAGATTATTAATGTATTTCATTAGTACTGGCATAGAATATGCCTATTCTTAGAGTATAGACCTCTACCTTATAGGTTAGAGTACCCGTTTGCGAGGGATAAATGACGAAATCTTTGAGACACGAGTTTTACACCTAATAGGGGCAGACGTTGGTGCTATAAACTATATTCCGTATTTTTTGCTATTTACTAGTTTGTATGGATTATTAATTATTTTTTCAAGTAATTAAAACAAATGAAATTTTGGAATTCAAGACTATTTTTTACCGCAACTATTCGTCTGAAAAAATTTAAATAAGTCTGAACTTTAATCTAAGGTACTCTTGTTTTTAAGTGATACATCAGCTACCAGGCACACGGGTCTCCTGATGGCAATCGTGGGCCGTAGACACCATCGATGTTATAGGTATGTATAGGTGCGTCAATCCCTTGGGGATGTTAGGTCTATTGTGTAAGTCTAGCGACTACCCTACACTCTGGACAAAACTTAACCAACATGAAAAGTATTAAGTAGTATAGTGACAGGAATAAGTAAAGCAGTGGATCTAATAACCGACCAAGATCATGAACAGCACTTTTCCACCTGTGATCTTATTGGTATTGACCTATTTAATATGTGCTCTCTTAAGTACTACTAAGAAACAAATATTCTATTCTACACTAAGGACTGAAAATAACACGTGTATAGTTTGTTGTTTTGTCAAAAGATAATCGAATAAAAACAACTTCAAATCAAATTCAATGTAAAATTTAAATCATACAAACACAAACCTATGACAAACTTAAAACCAGATTCCAACACATTAACCTGTTATAAATAAACTAGCTGTTAATCAACGATCATAATACATTGAAATACTTAAATAGATACAAGAATAAAAATGAAATAATATAATAATAAATATCACGAAAATCGGTTTAGCAGTTTTTGCGTATAGGAGTAACAAACAAACATACACATTTTCACATTAATAATATAAACAGGATTACTATTGACAGGCGTTTAAAAAACTGGCTAACAATTTTATATTTACCAGTTAATTACATTACATTTTTTTGTTATAAATATTATCAAGAATGTTCTACAAAGCTTTCTAAAATCGTGTTACCTCTGTCTTGGATTTTGATTTCAGAATAAGCACCTATATTTTTTTACTAGATTGATACACTATAGTAATTTAAATAAGGAAAATAAAGTATTACGCCTATATCCAAAAAGAATTAGGCAGAGTCACCAGGCAACCAGATACAGGTGGCAAGCCTATCGCCAACCGGGTACATACTCAATCCCGACCAACGTTATATGAAACGAAAAGACAAAATAAATGTTTTAATAATATCAATTGAACGTCAATCATAACCATAACATACAAATAAAATAACTTTTTATAACACCTACAAAAACTTGTTATGTTCACATAAATCTACCTAACAATAAAAGTTATTGTTGGAGTATTGAAGGATTATTACGTCTATCACCCTTAATGAAAGCTGAATAAAAAATAATTTTCACTTACGTCCATCAAAGAGCTATTTGTGAGTTATAAACGCGTTCATATAGGGAAAGTTTAGCTATCTTCCCTATTTCCCATCGATTTCCTTTTTTGTGTTTTTCTGCCATTGATAATGACATTTCTATCTACTGAAAGAGATCTACTGCTGACCTGTATTATTGTCATACGGATATTTACAACGTTCATTTATATGTCGGTATCCCCTCTTATTTTCCGTTCGAGGCCAATCCGATAGGAGCTACTGTTGAAAATTTTTCGTAAGCAGCTATACATCTTGTTGCGAGTACTATCTGTGAGCAAACATTCGACGACCGCCCCTATGTTGAGTGCAAAGAATAAGTATACGCAGATAAGCAATAAACTTTTTTAGACGAATTTTCTTATGTTGAGAAATAAATATACTTGTTTTTTGATATCTACAAAATGTAAATGTCTTTCTATGTTCATCATCTAATTAAAACTATACAACATTTCAAGTTATAACTCATACTAATTAAATAGTAAAATTAAAGAGATTTAAATACCTGTAATAAGTCCTTTTTACATGCCGCTTGAAGTCGATGATGAAAGAGGAAACTGTTATTTTTTTTGTAAACAACTATTACGATCCTATCCTTGAGGAATAATTCGACGACCTTCATGAAAAATTATTTACTTATATATTAAGTAAATGAAGTTTCTATTCCCTTGATCATCGCGTAAACAGATGGAAAAAACCGCTAATTGTTTCTTTTTTAAGTTAATAATCATTAGCCGGAGTACTTTCTTAAGAAAAAAAAATTGTATATTTAGCAAAAAATTATAATAAGTAATTATTTAGTATTCATGGTTAAGACAGGACAATGTCTGTTGGGTCGGTTAATAAATAAAACTTTTTGCTTCAATGTTTCCAAATAATTAAAACTAATAAAAGATATATTTCAATAAATAAGCATGTACATAAAAAATAATATTTTTCTCAATTTCCGTGGGAATTAATCATTAGATTCAAAGTTGGTAAGTCCACATCGAAAGTATGCTTTTTCAAATGAAAAAAAACTAAAATCAGTTCAGAAATGAAGAAGTCGAATAATATAAAAAAAATGATAAATATACATAAAAATATAAGAATCTAACACATTTCTTTCCTTCGTAAAAAGGAGGGGTCTTTATTCGAAGTCGTTTGACAATTAGATACATATTCAGACACAGGTAACTAAAGTCTCTCCTATTTAGTGAAAAATATTGTATTATTTGATAAAACGTTTGATGCTGCCTGCATTTGAAAAAAAAACTATATCTTACATTTTTTTACACAAAATTGAGGTCCTTAATAGCCACGTGATAATAGCTAACATTAAAAATAGACAGTAGACACATGTACAAACACTACTTTGTCCTTTTCTGTAATAACCTTTAGGAGTTTTCTTCCACTTAGGTAAAATTGTGATACGTTTAAACCTCTCTGAACACAGCTTAATCTTCCCTTTCCCCGACATCACATACCCCGCGTTCACATCGCAGCTAAAACCACTTGTGCCAATTTTCTCCGGGACTTCCTCTATTTTTCTTTGGCTCTCTGAATTTCAAACAAAATTACATCTTTTTTGCAGCTAATGCCATTTTCATGATTTTTAATGTATATTGCTTTTAGTGTATAATTAAAATCTTTTAATATTGTTTAAAGGGTGTGTTTCGAAATAATTTTAAGAATTAAACAATGTTTCGTGCTTTTTTGTTAATATGTAGCCATTAGTATGTCGTTTGTCTAGTATACAGCTACATCTCAGTTTTGAAGGCTGAAATGTAACGTCATATACATTTAATTAAGTGTCAAATTACAATTACAACAAGTAACCGTCTTTGCCCTTTAAAATCCATAACGTCAATGCTCGCCATTATCACATTTAAGTCTACAGATACCGGGTTGGGCAACTAGTTGTTAGTTCATTTTCTAATAAACTGACGTTGCACTTGAATAGATAAGCACCCGTTTGGCGACAACCTTGCTACCTATTAAATTGTGGGACTTAGTGTCTCCGGCTAGTCATGGAGGCTCAGTTGTGCCTCTACCTACCTTATAATATAACTATAAATAATATACTTTATTGGTATTATTTGATAAATCAGTAGTTACCTTTTTAACAAAATCAACATTTTGTCACCCACAAATGTATAAACCCTTTATTGGTACACCAGACCTATAACAATGTTATACCTCTATATTTATGAATCTAAAATGTAATTTGAAAAAATGTCTGTTTGACCGAATTCTAGAAGAAGTAGCCAAAAGCACCACCAATTACGACTAGACGAAGACACTAAGTCCCAAAATGTGATAGATGTAAGGTGGCAAGCCTGTTGCCAAGAATATGTCCAATCCCGTACAACGTTGTGTTGATAAAAAATTGAAAAATACATTTTTTTGGTGCTAAATCAATTCCGAAACTGCTCAGCCATAGAAGGGACAGATGTCCATACCCAAGCCGCTAAGCGACAAAACAAATATAAAAACTATTAATTTATAGTATTATATAGATCCACCTGTATTTAAACATTTTTGTCAGATAATGATTTTCATAATTTTATTCATTTTTTATATCAGAACTAAGTAATAGCAGAAGCATTATTACATTAATCATAAATGAGAGTTTCATAAGACAAGTAAGCAAATTATTTTCTGAGCGTGGTTTAATTGACGTTGTGTATTATTTACGAAGCGTGATGTGAATACTCGTGTATCAAGAAGTAATCATGGTGTTAAATACTAGAGGTTTAGTGGTCCAGTGTTTGTCTTGACTTCTTAAGATCCCCGTTTTAATACCTGGGGTCGGCAGCAAAAAAAAAATGTGTTTTTTCAATAACGTGTATTATTATCGCCCCGTCCGGCGTAGGACTTGAAGTCTCGGGTTCGGTCCCTTGGTCGGACAGCATAAAATAGGAAATGCGTATTTTCATCATTTTGTTTGGGAGTGCTATGTGCTGGGTTAGCGATAGGCTTGACACCTATCATATTGTGGGACAGTGTCTTCGGCTATTCGTGGGATACCTGGTTATACCTCTGGCTACCCCTTTAAGGACATGGATGTTAAGATTTTTTATTATTATTTTTACAATTTCAAATAATGTGTTCAAGTATACTGTAATAGCTGTATCTCAGTTTTGTAAACCAAATAAACAAAAAGTCTCGTACGACCAAACAATAGCTATATATATTTATATTAAAAAATCATAAATCCCCTTCTAAGAACACCAACCCGTGTAACAATGTTAACCACGGCCTCATAAATTAAACAAAAACATTTATGTATTTTTAAAGCGTCACATAAACCGTCATTAATCAAAAACAGTGAGAAATTAAGGGTAGAAAAGAGCCAAGTTAAACCGAATCATTTGTACGATCACTATCATGAACTTTTATTTCTTGTCATGTAGGTAAATTATTTCCGAGTGTCATAATTCTGAACCTAAAGCTGCGGCCACACCGATGAGCATAAATCTGCCCTGTCGGGATCAGGTGACACCACCTTCTTTATGTTTTTTCCCAAGCCATTTTACAGAAAAGATACAAATCTTTACATATTTTGACGCTGTTTTACTGAGTTTATTCTCGGATTACTCGCCTCCATTACGTAATACTAAGAACGGCCTAACGCGTTGTGAGACGCAGCGTGTGTAAAAATATTAAAAACAAGTAGCTAGACTATATTTTAACTGCTTTTAAAGCGAGATATGAGGAAATATGTCTGAGAAATATAACTGTATTTTTTATGCGTTTGTGTCGGGGTTTAGTCGAGTAAGTTTTACACTTGTTTATTTCAATTATTTCTATGACAATTAAGATAGTTTGAAGAAATATTTGTTTCATATTTTTTTCTTCTTCTATAAGTAATAGTTTAATGATTACAGTAAAAACTATTTTTTTATCTTTGGCCCTAAGGGTTTCTTTGAGGAGTTTATAAGTTTCACAATTAAAATCTTGTCAAATTTTTGAATTAGCTAGGGAAATATTTTTACAATAATACTACTAGGTATGTGTTTTTCAAGTTTGCCCCAATTCCCCGACTTGGTCCGGGTTCCTTTGCAGAATAAACCAAATGCCTTTCTGCCAGGCAGCTCGTAAAAGGCGAGCATAGACTTAAGTACCGTCACTAACACCGTGACAACCGACTAGGTGGTAGAGTTTTGCAGCGACTCGCCCGGATTGGTACCACCGCCTTACCTATTCCTGCCGCCATTACGCCAATGCTAGCCGTTGACGTATTTGGATTCAGAGGGTAAGTTAGCCGGTAAAACTTACTGCAGCTCGAGACCTAACATCCCTTCCTCATGTTGACAATGTACCATTACCATCTTTGGTGTCTTTAAGCGGTGTGAATTTCTCAACAAAAGAAAACCCGTTTGCTTGTTTACCTTCCAATACCATAAAAATAATTCAAAATCCTTTATCTTAGGAGCTCATAAAGATACACACTTTTAATACATATTAAAATTAAATATAATATTGATTGATTTACTTATTGGTTAATTATAATATTGCCTGCTTTTTTATAAGCGTGAATATACTTTTTTAATATTATTTAATAAACCAGTGAAGGTATATCTTCAAAATTTATTGTCACAAAACTGATCTACACTAATCATATAAACATTTAGTTAGGTACCTAAAAATGTATAAAGCCCTTAATATACACAATAACTTATAACATTTTGATATAAGCTAAAGATACTTATTGTCTTTAATACTGAATCATCAATACCACATACTCAAAGAAAAAGAAATTGCCAGAACAATCCTTTATCCATCTTTGACGTACAAGTACCTACCTACTTACATTAATATTACAATCTGATGAGAGAAAAGATTCGCGTATAACTGTATCTTTTTAATAAAATCTTTCATAACAACAATTGTATGAAACTCTATCTTAATAGCGCTTAACTGCATCAATCTACATTTGCAAGTCTGTCCACCACAACAAACAACTTTACCAGATAGAAACATCTGAAACGTAACACAAAATTAATATTCTGAACCCTAACTCCATCATCATAGAGTCAAAATTAGACTAAATGAAAATGTAAAATTGTCTATGTAATTGTGCAGCATACGCCACTCACATCAATAGTGTTGTTAGCTCAAAACAGACGTAAACGAAATCGTAAAGGTTTCACAAAATACAATCTAAGTAGAGAAAACTCTGTACGCTTTTCCAATGTCCGGACACACTGACGTACAGAGTTATAGCGTATACGAGTGATGTATAAAACATTAGTAGATACAGAAAAGTAGCGAAGCGAACTGACTGGCGTCTATGTACCGTGCACCGCACTGGGCAAAACGAAAATATATTACTTTTCCGAAGATTTAGGAGCGTTTGGACCGAACAATAATGTCCGGCTTTTGTGGAAAAAGATAGATGGCAATGCATAGGTTATATGGAGCCGAGTTTTTCTTTTGTGAACAAACAAAACTTGATAGTCTGCGTTGTGAGCTACGATATTAATAATATTTATGTAATGTAATATGGGGTTTGTTGTGTCTAAAGAGATCGGGGATTGTTCAGCATGAGAGGCTTCTTCGCTCATTTCAGTAAACAAAACTAAATTTATGGTGGTATAGTTTCACATTGTCTCACCCTGTTTGTTACGTGGTAACGTCAGTGCTTGCCGTTTCCGTATTCCGGTTAGGAGGATAAGGTAGACGGTATACTTACTTGTGCTCGAGGTCTAACATCCCGTCCTCAAGTTGGCAACGCATCATTACTTTCTATGCTGTCTCTAGGCGGCATGGTACCTTACGAAAATCCGTCTGCTCATTTTCCTTTCAATACCACACTAAGATCTCGAAAATGAGGATTTTCATCTTTATAAAAACGTAGTGCAATAATAGGTTAGATAGGTGACATTTTATTCATTAAAAATTACACGCCTACTGACAAAGCGCAGTACAATAAGAAAAATGTGCGAATCGATGACTGAAACCTGATATACCTAGGAACCTATTTTCAAAGATTTTCCCGTATAGGTAAATGTATCCGGTTCGGAGGGTAAGGTAAGCTTACTTTTGCTCGAGGCATATCATCCCGGCCTCTGGTTGGCAACGCACCATTACCAACTTTGGTGTCTCTAGGCGATGGGAATTTTTAACCATCAGGAAATCCGTCTGCTTGTTTGCCATCCAATGTCATAAAAAAACTATCTGCCTCTCTACATAGAAGCTCATTAGAGGCAAGCACTGTTTAAAACTGGTTAAAATAAGGGTAAATACTAATCCAGCCAGGCAGCTTGCAAGAGGCGAGCAATGGAGAAAATACCTACAAAACCACTAGTGGTAGAGTGCTATGCAGCTAATAGCCCGGGTAGGGATCCACCGCCTTACCTTTTCTTGCGGCCATAATGATAATATCATATGCCGGTCTAGAGTGTAGGGTAGCCGGTAGACTTGCACAATTGGCCTAACACCCCGGCCACAGGACAGCAACATCATCCACATACAATATCATGATATCTTTAGACTGCAATAACTACCATAAAATACAACTTAGCATCAGGGAAGCCGTGGTTTTGTTCATTGTCTTTTTCTATAAAAAATAACTTCTTTAAGATCATTTAAAGTTTTTAAGTGGGTAAACCCATTATATAGGTATTTAATGATAGAAAAGTATATACTTTGCTATGAAAACACTATATTTTGTTTTAGAAAAAAATTCTGTGTCACGCGTACAAACTTCCTCAAACGTGACATCTACGTATACTTATAATATACAGCATTTTCTAGACCCATACAAACTTCCTCAAACGTGGCGTCACATCCGAGTATACTTTTAGTATACAGCATTTTTGATAAGTACAATAACGTGATTTTGAAGTCGCAATATTTCAGGGAGTTGTTGTAGGATTAATTATTTTACCCATTTTTCTGTTGTTAAAGGGCCATTTCAATACATATAAAAATAAAATTATTATGTAATATTATGGTAGTGGAAGCAGATTTACAAGCAGACTTTTGCTATATATACTTACTAGCTTTTATTTTTTTCAAAGTAGGAGGCGATAAGATAGCTTATCGTTAAATTGTTTGATTTCCAAAAATGTCAAAAGGCTGCCTTGAAGATAAATAATAAGTGATAAGCTGCCAGCTATCTATCACAGATTTTTCAAAATATGAGGCGATATCTTTAAATTGTTTGATTTGGTAACTATAAAAAATCTACTTTGAAGATGAAACTCACAAGTATCATTACTGAGAAAGATATAATTATATGCTAATGTTATTCAGCAACTGAGCACACTCTGCTAGAATATTTTTTGGAGTAAATTACTACTGTCACTTTAAATAAGTTCAGTTAAAGGTACATTTTTCTTCATACACAAAATGTAATTATCATATAAAGCTACCTATCCATTTTCGTGTGTCTTTTAAATAGGAAGTACAGAAAAGGCTGCCAAAAGATGACTTTGTACTTAATTCCAATCTGAAAAAGAAAAAAACTATTTGCATTATTATTTTTGTCTGCCGAAACTAAAAATAAACTTGTCAAGTTAGCCACCGATGCAGATACATTTGTCAAAATATTGACGTCAAGATTTTACATCTACATCGCCTGCTAGTAATACTTACTTATCTTCACGCCAAGTCCGTTACGGGGTTGGAAGATAATATCAAGTGCCAAAGTTTCCTTTACATTCTTATCATCTCTATTCATACAAACACGCAAGTTTTGGAGACTCTTGAATAAATCCCGATCAATTTGAGCTGTTAGTAATAGTTTAAATTACTCAAGGTTTAGGTTACTTTAGGTTCATTATCATTCTTAACTAGAGGATATCATACTCTTCCTTCTTATTTCGTTAGTGCTTGTCATTCTTTGTTCCGTGATAGAAAACATGGACATTAACTGTCTCTAACCATTTGTAGAGATTTACCTAGTAAGTGGTCCTCACTTACTAGGCAGATTGAGAGGAACATATTGTAGTTAAAAACTTCTACCTACCTCTAGCACTTTAAACAAATTTACTTAAACATTTGTCTTTC
This sequence comes from Calephelis nemesis, assembly GCA_002245505.1. Classification (NCBI taxonomy): domain Eukaryota; kingdom Metazoa; phylum Arthropoda; class Insecta; order Lepidoptera; family Riodinidae; genus Calephelis; species Calephelis nemesis. Next base: position 88,250 of record NJDD01000022.1, read on the forward strand.
AAATAAATTTTATCCAAACCAGCCATCCATTACCGTGTAAATTTTAAGTGTTTTTATATTTACATCCATAAAATATTTTCGTAAACTAGACATGATTTAATGTCAAATGCTATCCGGTAGATTTGAATATCGTTGGATAAAAATTGCTCTTGGAACAGCCTGAGATCAGCGGATATCCGATGTCGATAAATTCCCGCTATTTTTTAGTTTGTCGCGTTTAGTAACAAAATCTCTATGAAACTTGTTTTGAATAAGATATTCATGCCTTTCATCGATCGTTTTTACTGTTATCGATGTTTTTAATGATGCATTTGCTTCCGCTTGTTAAAGCAGTTACAAAATATATTATTAGTAACATTTTCGACTGTCGTATTGATTTGTATGTTGATACGAAATCGTCGAAATAAAAAGGAAACAAGTTATTATTTAAGTGCCGTAAATTCAACACAGAGGACCTGGACTAATATGGGGTTTTCATAGACACTCTGGTAAGTTTGGTTACCATCAGCGACAATGATACAATAGTGCTACTCGTATTTAAATTATGCGCTTCGACTACATTCCTCAAGCTTCGGAAATCCAAATAATCCTAATTACACATAATAATTTCGCTTAAATTTAGATTAGGTCAGCCAATTTAGTAATATAAGTATAAAGTGTAAAAAGAGTAAAAAATTTAAAGCCGAAGCGCCTAAGTTAAATAATAGTACTGTACAACGAACGCAAGAACTAGCCACAAAACTATAAAGTTGGTAAACACACAGTGACCTAAATAAAATAAAATGATTTTTGAAATATTAAAAGTCTGTAATTAACGAGACTTAATTTGAAAAAGATTTGGTTAGTAGTCATGGTATTCAAATCCTCTTTCTCAAGCACCATATCTCAAAAACGCCTGTTTCTTTTTAACCTTTGCCACTGACAGTCCATTGACACTTTTTTCTCTACAACAGCAAGTTGTAGAGAAA
>NJDD01000023.1:25998-42144 GCA_002245505.1 Calephelis nemesis
CGTGACATAAAAATATCACCAGAATCCAACACTGTTTTGCTGTGATCTACAACAACACGTAATAAAAAAGACGGGTTGCACTCCGGGAGTGCCGGTATAAGTGAAAACTTTAATATAAACGATGTGCATTTTTGATATTTTGGAATGCAAATATCAAATAAATATATTGAGCACAGATATTGACATTTAAATCAAAATCTTATTATTAATACATAGTATTATTAGATTATTTACTTGCTGATCTACAGACGTTAAGATATTACTTCATAGAACCAATATTGAATTACTGGTATAATCCTAAAATTAAAAAAATCAATGAAGCCCCAACAAAACATAATATACGTAATGTACCTAAGAACTATCTCAATCATGTCGGCACGTCGCGTCGGCTTTAAAAAAAGCATCGAAATCGGTCAATCTGTTTAAAATTTATAATGTCACAGAGACACACACGCATACACACAGACACGTCAAACTTATAAAATCCCCGTTTTCCGTTGAGGATTGAAAATAAACCTAATTTTTTTTCATATTTTAATTTTGCACGAATTGCTTGAATTATCGGTATGAAAGTACTGTCATTTATGTGGTATAATACAATATTCATTTATTGCTCTATCATACACAAACATGACAACACGAACATTCGCGCAAGCTCCCTGCGCTGTCTTACGAATTTTCGATCAGGTCAATTGTCCTGACACGAGTTAAGAAGCTTTCACCCATTCTAAAAATGTGCGCAATGCCGCTAAAGAAGTTTTCACTTCAAAAATATAATTTTAAGAACAATATGGGGACAACTTTTACACCTCTACTTCTATCTACTATTATCACAACAAAAAAAAAATAAATAAAAAAATAAAATAAAAATACGATGCAAGAAACGAAAGTTATGGCCATTCTAAAATGTGAATTTCATCGGTGATGAACTCATTTGGTGGGTACTCAGAATTGTGTATCTATAGGACATAACTACCCGCGTTAACGGGTTAGAAAGGAATTAAAAATTTCGCCACGGGACTTGAATCCTCAGTAGCTCAATTGGTTAGAGCATTCGTCGGCTTGAGACGAAAGGTTACAGGTTCAAATCCTGTCTGGGGCGAAATTTTTTCTTTCTTTAAAATTTATAGAAATTTATCCCACGCACAGGGCAAGTGCTAAAAAAAATAAAAAAATAAAAATACGAGTGTTATTGGTCTTGGCCACTTCACCCCTCCATGGACCAATAATGGCAAAATTTAGTACATGAGTTAGCAACGACTTTGAGACGGACACGTGCTTATTTTAACACGATAACTAGCTCGAGCGGTTCTCGTCGGGAGAGCGAAAATACTTTACAAATAGCTGTTATTATATAAAAAGGCGTTTAACAAAAGATGTCTCTTTTTTTTATGTTATAGGAAGGCAAACAAGCAGGCGGATTTCCTGATGGTAAGAAATTCACGCCGCCTAGAGACACCAAAGATGTTAATGATGCGTTGACAACCTGAGGTCAGGATGTTAGGCCTCGAGCAAAAGTAAGTTAACTGGCTACCTTACCCTCCGGACCGGAACACGTCATGACGTTATGGCGGCAGGAATAGGTAATTCTTCTAGTTAATGTGCTAAAGGGAACAAAATTTTAAGAAGATCCGTGTAGAAATCCACCGCCTTACCTATTCAAGCCGCCGTAATGCCAATGTCATTTACCGGCTCGGATAGTAGAGTAGCCGGTAGACTTGAAAATTTGGCCTAGCACCCCGGTCGCAGGTCAGCGATGCATTTTCAACATGGTGGTGGCTATAGGCTGCGATTTTTCTTATAATCAGATTAGCCGCGTTCTTGTTAGCTGTCTTTTGGCAGGCATAAAAAAATGCAAAAATGATAAAGCTAGGTATTTATGAAATGTGTAGACAAACTATCAAGTTTATACGTAACATAATATTTTAAATTGGAAGACCCTTGAATTCTAAATTTAAAACCACAGATTTTGTTAGATTTGGTTACTTACATTCAATGATGTAGATTTCATCTTTGCAGGAAATTCAATTTGTAAAGGCCAAACACTAATAACACACATGCTACAAAATATATAACAGCTTATTCAGTCGATTTTGACTTAGTGTAGGAACACACCATACGAAAATACGTCAAATTGTTATTTAATGCTCAAGTTTGTTTTTGCTTTTTAAAAACTTAACCGAAATCCAAAGCTTAATTATTTTATGGATATACTGCACTAGCCACTAGTAAAATACTTGGATTTTTTTGTATATATTAAAAAAAATAAAGTAATTTTCTCTGATATTTAAAGCTATTAATTTTTGAGACAGGATTGTTTTAAATTTTAGTTTTAGCGTAAGTTTGTTTTAGTAGACTCAAATCTGAATTAGAAGGGAGAAATCTAGTTTTTATTCTTTTACAGAGGAGGTAGTATGTTATTATTATTACTTCACCCTTTTGTCAATTGATTTTTTTTGAATTTTTATATGTTAATGGAAGGTAAACAAGCAGACGGATTTTCTGATGGTAAGAAATTCACGCCGCCTAAAAACACCAAAGGTGGTAACGGTGCGGTGCCAACCTGAGGCCGGGATGTTAGGCGTCAAGCAAAAGTAAGTTTACCGGCTACCTCACCCTCCGAACCGGAACACGTCATGACGTTATGGCGGCAGGAATAGGTAAGCTGCGAAACTCTACCACCTAGTCAGATGTCACGGTGTTAGTGACGGTAAGCCTTTGTTCGCCTTTTACGAGCTGCTTGGTACAGGAAGGCAGATGGTTTATTCTGCGAAGGAGCCCGGACCAACACGGGGAGAACCTCTTTTTCAAATAGTGGTTTAACAATGAACTTTTTTAAACGATCTTGATATTGTCCTTCTAAAAATGATAATTTCATTACATGATAGAGAGTTTGACGTAAGATGGCGTTACACTATTTAATATTGTTAAGCTTATATTGCCATAGACGGTTGCTCTAGTGTTTTTCTAGATTTGTAAAACCTTTATTATATCATTTTCGTAAATGGTTTTGTTTTATTATGATTATTATTATTAAGATTTTATGCTATATGTAGAATCAGGCTATTTTTTAGCAACATATAATCTAATTTATAAATTTTCCAGAATCAGTGTGTACTAAGTTGCTTACTTTATTTTAATTTGTTCTATTTCTTCTTTAGGAATTTTATTTTTAATTGAGCTTTTAGTTTTATGCCATGGAGCTTTGCATTTTTTAAAGTATTTTTTAATATATTTCAAGATTGTAGTATTTATTTATAACACCTTTTATAACGTATATAATTTTATTTCCACATTTTGTTATATTGGAAATAACGATAATTAAAACGTAATTGTCATTTTACTTTACAATACCTTCAAATACTTTTGGAAAGCCATTTCTTTTTTTTGCTTATTCTAAACTTTAATTTCAATTTTGGTAAAATCCTTTTACTAGGTTAGATTTAGAGGTTAGTCACTAACCGATCAAAAATTCGATATGTTGCGATTTTTTGTCCGGTGTGTTCCTGTATTAGTTAACTCTGTGTACACCACTGCCTTAATTTACATTTGCAATTCAAATAGAACTTTATGCAGCTATAAGCTCGCGATTTATATGTGTTCACCGTGTAAAGCCCACTGCTAGAAACACACTGACCTTATAAAAAGTTAGCTGCCGACCCATTCCAGAATTTGCATAATTTTTACATTCAAGCATGTTGTTATTGTATTGAAGTTGTATGAGTTACGTGGGTGTATGAATGCGAAATTTTTAATACTTTTTACTAACATTGCTCGTGGATCAGTGTAATCTGATATAAAGGTTTCGTGAGGTAATTCAACCGCCCGGCTAAACTACATAAAAGAAAGAAAAACCTCCGCTTCAGACAGAATTTTCTTTCTTTAAAAGTTGAATAATTTAACTCAATCACAAGGCAAGTGCTAAAATAAAAATACCTACATAATAAGCTGGATGATTATAATATTATTGTAAGACTTAGTTTTACGGTTAGATAGGATACTAAAGGGGATTGAACTTTTTTGTATGAAGCCTGTATGTAACTCTGTAACGTGACGCTTTATAATGTGTTAACCTTATTACGTTTTTGTTTGCATAAGTGTCCGCTATCCGTATTTGTAAGTATTATTGAGCGCCGCTATTTTTAAAAAAAACGTCACAAAGGTTCATGAACATTTTTTATTTAGGTATAATATTTCTTTTACTTAGGGCCACTTGCACATTCCCGGGTTACATTTGACACTGAGTTAAACTGTCAAATATAAGGTGATTTAACCCGAGTTAATTCCAAGTAAATTTTGGGAATCGAATAAACCAGCATTTATCATTTCTGGCAATATTTTTGGAATTAAAACTGAAGTAAATGTACCTAAACTGATGTCATTAATTTTTTAGGCGAAATAATGTAATTGAATCAGGTAACCAAGTGTAAACAGATTAATTTTTGGTGTGACAGAAGACAGGGCCAACAGTCAGCATAGGTTGGGACGCACTAGATCCTTCAGGTTGACTTTTCAAAAATGACATTTCTGCTATCAATAGACTAAGTACCTATATTTTTATCAAAAGAAAATTCGTATATGTTAGTCTTCCGGGGCATAGAAACAGTATTTTTAATACCCATTAATTGCATTTTTAGCGAAAAGAGACTTCATCTAAGAGACACTTACTTCATGCTTCTCATATGAATATATTGACTATATATATGGCCATCGTTCATTCACTGGACAAGTTACACAAATTGAATCTAACCCCAAAGTAAGCAAATTATACGCTTGTGTTATGGGTGTTAGTCAACGATACTGATACATAGAAATACTTAAACAGATACCAGAATAAATTTAATAAACACCCAGACCCGGAAATGCAGACATCTAAATGTTCATTACACAATTGCCTGCCCCCGTCAGGAATCGAACCCGAGCCTCACGGTTGATCGGTGTAGTTATTAGTTAGACCCGCCCCAGGGTACCGTGGTGAACTAAAGCATAAACTTTCTTAAGTTGAGAAGGGACCCATACCCCAGCGGTGAGAACGTATTCGGCTTGTAATTCCAAGTAAATTTTGGGAATCGATAAAACCAGCATTTATCATTTCTGGCAATATTTTTGGAACTAAAACTGAAGTAAATGTACCTAAACTGATGTGATAATTTTTTAGGCGAAATAATGTAATTGAATCAGGTAACCAAGTGTAAACAGATTAATTTTTGGTATGACAGAAGACAGGGCCAACAGTCAGCATAGAGTGGCCACCATGAGCGCTGTGTTCAACATGTCGACAATGATCGAGTCTATTGAAATGTATTTACAGAAAATCTCTTATTCGTAAATTATCTTGGTAAATGTTTCGTGCTTTATATACAATATCGTAGACGGCCGAGATCAAGCCATATTCATACCAGCGTTACAAATTACTCATAAACCACAAACACACAGCGTTTGATCACAATAATCTCATCAAACAATAATTACATTATGGCTTAAAATAAATAAATATCCCTGGACAAGTTACACAAATTGAATCTAACCCCAAAGTAAGCAAATTATATGCTTGTGTTATGGGTGTTAGTCAACGATACTAATACATAGAAATACTTAAACAGATACTAGAATAAATTTAATAAACACCCAGACCCGGAAATGCAGACATCTAAATGTTCATCACACAAATGCCTGCCCCCGTCAGGAATCGAACCCGAGGCTCACGGTTGATCGGTGTAGTTATTAGTTAGACCGCCCCAGGGCACCGTGGTGAACTAAAGCATAAACTTTCTTAAGTTGAGAAGGGACCCATACCCCAGCGGTGCCAACGTATTCGGCTTGTAATTCCAAGTAAATTTTGGGAATCGATAAAACCAGCATTTATCATTTCTGGCAATATTTTTGGAATTAAAACTGAAGTAAATGTACCTAAACTGATGTGATTAATTTTTTAGGCGAAATAATGTAATTGAATCAGGTAACCAAGTGTAAACAGATTAATTTTTGGTATGACAGAAGACAGGGCCAACAGTCAGCATAGGTTGGCCACCATGAGCGCTGTGTTCAACATGTCGACAATGATCGAGTCTATTGAAATGTATTTACATAAAATCTCTTATTCGTAAATTATCTTGGTAAATGTTTCGTGATTTATATACAATATCGTAGACGGCCGAGATCAAGCCATATTCATACCAGCGTTACAAATTACACATAAACCACAAACACACAGCGCTTGATCACAATAATCTCAATCAAACAATAATTACATTATGGCTTAAAATAAATAAATAAATAAATATCCCTGGACAAATCACACGAATTGAATCTAACCCCAAAGCAAGCAAATAATATGCTTGTGTTATGGGTGTTAGTCAACGATACTATTACATAGAAATACTTAAATAGATACCAGAATATATTTAATAAACACCCAGACCCGGAAATGCAGACATCTAAATGTTCATCACACAAATGCCTGCCCCCGTCGGATTCGAACCCGAGCCTCGCGTTTGGTTGATGTAGTTAAGCGTGTACGTTAGCAACTCGACCAACGAGGCGGTCAAAGCCAAAAGCATATGCAATTAAATAATATATTTTATAAATGTTAACATTTGCTTACCGAAATATGGTAGAATATATTATGTTGATATACTTAAATATTTTTGTAACGTCTCATATACACACATATTCCGCAAATAAATAATAAGTAGGTAACTCCAGCGGCGGCATACTGTCAATTTGGTTGTTAACATATATACATTACTGGCCGAACCGGTAAACTTCAAGATAAAATAAAGTATTGTTTTAAAGTTGTACATTTTGTAAGGATTAAAATATTGGTTTTCCCATTTTCCTTAAAATTTCAAGATTTTCGCTTAATAAGAACCTTCTCCTGAAAATAACTAACACAAAAAAAAGATTTAGCAAAGTTGGTCCATCCGTTCAGGCCTGATGCGCCACGACAACGCGAAATGGGGATTCATTTTTATGTATATAGATGTGTCACGTCGTTCGCCCGCGATGGACACCCAAATTACTTTCACGATTTGATCAAATTTGCAATCCGTGTGCAGTTTGATCGAACCTGAAAAATACGATAGATTGAATCTCAATTAATAAAAAAAAAAACAAATTAAATACCGGCCGAATTGAGAACCTCCTCGTCTTTTTGGACTCGGTTAAAAAATAAACCCATCTCCTGTAAAAAAAAATAATAACGCGTATTATTTCAACAAAAACGATCCGTTAAAAAAGTTTTGGAAGTGGAACGTGGAAAGTTGAACTTAAAGTTTTGAAAGAAAGTTAACCATTGAATTGAATTGAAAAGTGAGGAATTTTTTAGGACGATGTCACGTGCGTCACGTGTTTCATCAAATAGCAGTTTCTTTTTTATATTTGACACTCATAAGATAGCAAACCAGCACATGGCTCTACCGATGGTGAGAGATAACCGTGGCCTATCCACCCATAGACCTATAGACCCATAGAAGTTGTTGGTCCTTACAGTATTGTAGGCGAGGTGCTAGTCTTCCAGCTATCTCACACTGCGCACTAAGGACTGAAACATGACAGTGCCATTATGGCTCCAGGAAATAGGTAAGCCGACGAATCTCTCTCAGTGGACTTGTTGATGTTGGTAATGGCCCATCACCAACAAAACTATGAGTTTGTCAGTTACTTTATACTTTAAACCGTAACAGGACAAAGCTGAGCAATAGAGATGTTACAAAAAAGTAGAGAACAGGGTTTATAGGAATGTGTTGGTCCGGGCTCCTTTGCAGAATCGTTTCTTGCCAGGCAGCTCGTAAAAGTCAAGCATAGGCTTATCATCACTAACACCGTGACATCTGACTAGGTGGTAGAGTTTCGCAGCGACTCGCCCGGATTGGTACCACCGCCTTACCTATTCCTGCCACCATAACGTCATGACGTATTCCGATTCGGAGGGTAAGGTAGCCGGTAAACTTACTTTTGCTCGAGGCCTAACATCCTGAACTCAGGTTGGCAACGCACCATTACCATCTTTGGTGTTTCTAGGCGACGTGAATTTCTTACCATCAGGAAATCCATCTGCTTGTTTGCCTTCCTATAACATAAAAAAAACTATTCCGTGTTTCTTTAAATCAAGTTTTCTTATATACGTACAATGGGTGAAGTGTCCCAAGGATTAGAATGGACTAACACATAATTCACATACTCGTAACTCATGTCACACATACCGCTAGATAGAGCACAAAAACAGTTCTTTCCCCTACGCATTATACTAAATAAAAATTATTCATGCTCATAACAGACAATGATTTGCCTGAAATACTTTTAGTTCCAGGAAAACCGCCATTTGTTAAGCTACTCTTCTGATGTGAAAGTTGTCGCTGCAAGAAAATTGATAGAAGAAGATCGTTATTTTGCGGAAATCCATACTTAAATCCAAATAATATTTATATAAATTTTTTCTTTTTTTTCTTTCTTTAAAATTTATATAAATTTATGCCACGCACAGGGCAAGTGCTAAAAAAATAAAAAATAAAATAAAAATACGATCCAAATAATATTATTTAAGTTTGTTTGTTATTGGGAGTTTGTTTCGCCGTTTCTTCTCCCGACTGGCTAGGTTTGGAAACGGTGGTAGTGTACGGTAGATATTACTAAAAATTAATCTACCTTTAAATTCATGTATAATAAATTATGAAACTTATGTTCGCAAATAAATAAAATGTTTATTGAAAATGTAAATAAGTGCTGCGATTTAAATGTACATTTTTTATAGAAATATGTAACTTCATAAAATTTAACTAAATATTTGCACACCACAATGTGGTAGAATATGTTGTATTCTTAAATATCTTTAAAACAACTTTTAACACACATATTCCGCAAATAAATAATTTTCATTTCATTTCATTTCATTTGCAATTTTCCGCCAAATAAAAAATGTTTACGTATTATGGCATAACGAAACTGGCAAAATAGTGCGCTATAAATGAAATACATACATATTTTTACATAAGACGGCTCCAAGATCGAGTTTATCAATTTGTCTGTACGTTTTATACATGTCTCTTACACATTTGCGTTAATATTAAATAAATTTTAATGATTATTTCTGTAAGTTATTGTTATCAAAAGTTGTTTATATTTAATATATTATAATGCATACATATAATCAATATTATCTTACGTTACATAAATATCAAATAAATATCAAAATTTAATAATGTGCATGTTTTGTGTGCCGCTATTAGTGATTATTTTTTAACAAAGAAATCATTCAATAGACACCATGGATTAAAATATAAATTAAGGTAAAAAAAAGCTCAACAATGAACAAGACCAGTTATGGTAGAGTATTGTACAGCAAGTTGGGGATCCTACCGCCTAACCTTTTCCTGCTTCTATAAGGAGTATGCGATGCTCCGGTCCGGAGGGTAGAGTAGCCGGTAGACTTGCACAAAAGGCCTAGCATCGCGGCTGTGAGCTAGCGATGCACCTATAACATCTATGTTGTATATAGACCACGGCTGTTTCTTACAACTTTTACATAAGAAAACAAATTACCATAATATTGTTTAGTACTAGCATCCCGTCCTGGTTTCGCACAAGTCGACAATTTTCTAAGTTTTCTTAGGAATAACGAAGCACATGTTCATCAGGGATAGTGTCAGTTTGTAATGGTAAAATAATGTTTCAAATCAGTCAGTAGTTTCGAAGTCTGTTCAATACAAACAATTAATTCTTTTTACTTTATAATTAGTGTATCTACCTACTTATTTAAAAAGTAAGACATTTGGTACAATCGTTATTAATATGTTCATGAAGTACATACGAGTATATTACGGCTATTAATTTTTGTTTATATTAAGTATAGAAAAATGTAGGTATTAGGTATGCATAATACATTCGTGTCTGTAAAACCATGTGAAGTTTGCACAAAATCGGTCCAGTGGTTCTTCATTTATTTCGTTTTTTTGTAACAAATAAATTCAAAGATAGGTATTTTTCAGTCAAATTCAAACTTTTTTCAGGTAGTAGATCAGTCGGCTTTTAAAGGTGAACGAGTTTTTCAAATCTTTAGTTTCGGAGCCTATTCAATACAAAAAAAAAACAATCAAATCTTAAGTCTTGATTATAAGTACAGATAACCGTTGTTAATAACATAATATCTGGATGTCCGAGCTTCGCTCGGTATTTTTTTTTGAATAATTCCTAGCTAGATCGATTTGAAACCCCCTACGTACTAAATTTCATGAAAATCGTTGGAGCCGATTCCGAGATTCCAATTATATATATATATATATATATATATATACACAAGAATTGCTCATTTAAAGGTATAAGATAAATGTTGAAACTTCATACATTAAGTGTTTAAGTAAGGAGATTATTTTTTAGTCTTCACTAAACAAGCAAAATTGTTTCCCATAACAAAAATATTGTTTTGTTTCTATAGAAACAACAATAATTTAATGTTAACGTGTGAAAACAGATTCTTCCCCGTGTTGGTCCGGGCTCCTTTGTAGAATAGACCATCTGCCTTCCTGTGCCAGGCAGATCGTAAAAGGCGAGCATAGGCTTACCGTCACTAGCACCGTGACATCTGACTAGGTGGTAGAGTTTCGCAGCGACTCACCCGGATTTGTACCACCGCCTTACCTATTCCTGCCGCCATAACGTCATGACGTGTTCCGGTTCGGAGGTTAAGCTAGCCGGTAAACTTACTTTTGCTCGAGGCCTAACATCCCGGCGTCTCGTTGGCAACATACCATTACCACCTTTGGTGTCTCTAGGCGGCGGGAATTTCTTACCATCAGGAAATCCGTCTGCTTGTTTGCCTTCCAATGTCATAAAAAAAAGATTCTATCTTTCTCACGTCACGATGTCATCACCAACACCGTCACCGTCAAGACGTCATCACACAACTCAATTTTATATCGAACGACAGCAACGCCACCTGATCACGGCCATCTTTGTTCGCTTTGCGCGCTCGGTAAATAAAACAGTGATTATTTTGTGATTTTTTTCTTTTTTATAGGATAATAGTATGACATAAACTCTACTAATATTATAAATGCGAAACTTTGTAAGTTCACGCAAAACTGCTGAACCAATTTCATGTAATGTGCGTCCATAAAGGATAACTTGGATTAACACATAGGATAGGTATCCCAAAAAAATGTTCCTGTGGGACCATTAACCACGCGGGCAACGCCGCTGGTCTTAGCTAGTACTTACAAGTACATGTTACATATAAGGACATGGTTACTTAAAAAGTACTTCTATGACATAAATGAATATTTAACTACATAATTACATTGTTTTTATTTTGTTAGATAAATTGACATTTATCTAATTGAAAATATTTTCAGTGACTATTACATTGGACATTATTTTGTATTATTTTATTGCAATTAGAACTAAATATATTAATCGTAACTTAAATATACTAGTATATGTAACTAATTAGAACTTAGAAATTTTTATTTAATGATGGAATAATTTTATATCAGTACCTAATAATGAGTAGTATGAGTGGTTCAAAATATTTGCATGCCAAATATTTGGTAAAATAGGATTTTTTTTTATGACATTGGAAGGCAACAAGCAGACGGATTTCCTGATGGTAAGAAATTCCCGCCGCCTAAAAACACCAAAGGTGGTAATGGTGCGTTGCCAACCAGAGGCCGGGATGTTAGGCCTCGAGCAAAAGTAAGTTTACCGGCTACCTTACCCTCTGAACCGGAACACGTCATGACGGTATGGCGGCAGGAATAGGTAAGGCGGTGGTGCCAATCCGGGTGAGTCGCTGCGAAACTCTACCACCTAGTCATATGTCACGGTGTTAGTGATGGCAAGCCTATGCTCGCCTTTTACGAGCTGCCTGGCACAGGAAGGCAGATGGTCTATTCTACAAAGGAGCCCGGACCAACACGGGGGATTAAGAGTTTGTTTTATATCTAAGATCCTCCTTACCCTATTTGAGCAAATAAATGTTATTATTATTATTAATATAAAATGCTCTGTCCTGTATGACTGACGGACCAACACACGGTCTAAATCATCCAAACCACTGACTTTAGAGACCTGAAACTTGGAGGGTGTGTTTTTTGCATGACGTAGGTACCCAAAAAGTAAGAATTTTCCGAAATTCTTCCCCTGAAAAGGTCTAATAGGGGTTGAGACGTTACATCTTAAACAAACTCGAATTTGAATTTATGTTAAGAGATAAAAAACATGTGTATAAATATTTATTTAATATTTGAATGACAATATGGTCATTCATAAGCATGTAGTCTAAAAACTCTCTCGCTTTGGTATTGGAAACAAAATATACGAATTTTCACATTGTATAAAAATCAATCTTCAAGAGTGTGAGAAACGGATCGAAGCTATTTTTGAATTTCGGATATTTTAAAGCTAAAATAAAAATTTGTAAATGTTTCGGTAATAAAAATTACGAAACATTTTAATCAACATTTTTAAGATATTTAATCCCTAAATATGGAAAAATAGGTAACGAAACGCATTAAAAAAAACTAGCAGTTTTGAAGATAATCTTTAATCTGGTATTTAGATTTATCTTCAGAAACAAAAAATACACATTTTAGCGTTTTTTTTGAAAATTATCCCCAAATGCATACAATTAAGAGAGAAAATTTGTTTATAAATCTGTTTATTAGGAAGCTACGAAATGTTGTGATTAGCTCACCGGTAATAAAAAAACCTCTATTTCTAAGTTTTTGAAAAATCAACTTTAAAGGGGTAAAATAAGAAATGATTTTTTTTGTTTATTTTAAAGCTAGTGAAACCTCGAGCAACTGCTAGTATAAGATAAATTATTTCTTATTTATAGCGCAAAAATACTAGGAGTATTATTTATTACAATTAGGTATTATGTTTATAATTTTGAGTTTATATGAACAAAATACTACATTTGAATGTTTTGATCAGTATTTCAAAGCTCTAATGGCCCTTTCTTTCATTACACACGACTGACTTTCAGCCAAAGACAGGCGTATTGCGTAATGTTCACCCTTTGTTCACGCACTCTTGTCTCACCTTTGTTAAGGTTGATACAAGAAATCGACATTCCGAATGACATATATACTCGCACTTTTATTTCCGAACTGCTAGGAGATTTCAATTTTAGTATTTATTTTCTTTCTTATGACAAATTCTAATTAAGATTTACCTCGAAGAACAATAAAATCTGTGTTTTTTGTCACAACTCGTGACAACGAAGGAGTTGTCAATGAATAAAGAATGAATAAAATTTGTTATGCTCGAACATTTAAAATAACACACGCAATTTCACTTATAATATTTAACTTAGGTGCACTAAGGCGACCTAATCGCTTCGTAGAGATCTCTGCCAGACAATCTTAGGATGAAAGAGACAGTTTATGTATTTAAAAACATGTTTTCTGTGACGTATTTCCCAGAAAAAATGAAAACAATCTAGAACACGTAAAATCTAAGTCAATAAACCCACGTGGAACAAGTCACACAAATTAAATCTAACCCCAAAGTAAGCAAATTATATGCTTGTGTTATGGGTGTTAGTCAACTATACTAATACATATAAATACTTAAATAGATACCATAATACATTTAATAAACACCCAGACCCGGAAATGCATTCATCTAACTGTTCATCACACAAATGCCTGCCTCCGTGGAGAATCGAACCCGAGCCTCTCGGTTGGTCGATATAGTCAGGCGTATACGCTAGCCACTTGGCCAATGAGGCGGTCAAGTATATATAGTCTATACGCTGTCAAATTAGGATTCTTTCGAGCAACGTAAAGTCGACGTGGGGACTCGAACCCGAGTCTTGCGGTTGGTCGATGTATTTAGGCGTGTGCGCTAGCCACTCGATCAACGAGGCGGTCAAATTCAGATAAAACCGAGTGGTTTTATTTACAAAAAATCGTTTAAAATGTCCGGGCCTGGCATCTTTTCATAACAAATTACAATTATCCAAATTCACTGAACTCGATCGCTATTCTTTTAAAAAACCGACAGCAAATGTTGAAACATAAACAAAAAATTCTAATATCTGCTGTATTGAGATCTTTTTGATTAAAATTATATCCTCTGTTTAGTTTAAGACTTAATAAAAGCTTTTTCGTGTTTATTCATTACACACAATGTAAGAGGCAAGTTATAATTATTTAAGAGTAATTCGAGTAGGCACGGGCAACTCAAACAGCGAACTTCGGTTCAGCTCAGTCTTACGGCTCAAATACTTACCAGGTGGATCGTCGAACGGGTTTTACATTGTTTTACAACTTTTTTAAGTTCTACATTTTAGCTATTAAAATACAGTATTTCCGAGTAAACATTGCAATTTTTTCAAATTATACTAAGTCAATTAGGCAAGAGACACTTCAGAACGGTACACAACGATGACAAGCACAAAGTTTAATCCAGGGGGTTGATTCTGAATCTTTTTATAGATGATCACTGGGTAAAATGTACACCAAAGAGTTGTCACATGAAGTGTTTTATATTTGCTATCTCCTGTTTGACAGCTATTTGTAGTAATGTACACTTTACCCAGTGTACATTACTAAAAAGGTACTAAAAAGCCCCGCAGGACATTGCAAGTCTAATACCATAATAACTAATAAAATAATCTAGCAACCTAAAAAATAACTAGATTTTATTTACCCGATAGGTTCCACAAATCTTTTCACTTATTACACATCAACTCACAGATGACTCCAATGATGCACTGTAAGGTGTGCTATCCGCAAAAACATCTTATTCGTTAACAAAACTTTTACATTTTTAGGATGAGGGTAGTGTTTTCTTCATCTTTTAAATCCTATTAGTATTATAAATGCGAAAGTTTGTATGTATGGATGTATGGATGTTTGTTACTCTTTCATGCAAAAACTACAAAGCCGATTACGATGAAATTTAGTATGTAGGTAGCTGAAGACCCAGAATAACATATAGGCTACTTTTTATCCCGGAGTTCCCGCGGGATTGGGACTTACGCGGGTGAAACCACGGGGCGCAGCTAGTAAATTAATATTTTTAAATGCAACAATACAGAAAAGTATTCGCGATTAGAAAGCGCTGCTCTGCTATTATGTTTATTATATTTTATGTTTTATATATTTTATGATTTATACAAATGTGAACGTGGACAAATGTGGATGGATTTAGGAATCCAAGGAGAATAAAAAATGCTGAATTGATGATACGATGGTTGTCCTTAGATTTTAATTGAACTGTACCCGAAAATGTCGGATCACAAAACATGTTTACATTGTACCTGAGTGCCTAACACTAGAAGAATATATTAATAATTATTTGTAGGTGTTACAAACACTTTAGCTCGAGTGATTGTTTTAGTAGATGTCGACTACAATTTCTATGTAGACGGCGTTTTTCACCGGTAACATACCTACGTGATTTGTAACCCTTGTTAGTCACGAAAAATTAAGGGTAAGGCGTGCAAAGTCAAGCATGGAACTGGAAGTTAAAAATATTTTTTATAAATCCTACGCGGGGTATCTATGTTTAACAATATTTTCTGTATGTCAATCGTTTCATAAATAGCCACTTCCAAATATGTAAAACTTGTTCGACTCACTAATTTAAAAATTAAGAGAGTTAAAAATCTGTAAATAGAATGTTGTATATTTCAATAAAATTATTCAACGAAAATTAGTTTTAACGAGATATTAGTAGTTATGAGATATACTTAACACATTTTAAAAAGCTGCACATAATAATTTATAATTTACAAGAATAATAATATAGAATACTATGTTACTTTTTGATAGTGAAACATGAAGTGGTATGTTGTGACATTAGGCAAATATTACTTACTAGCTGTTAATAATGTATTGGAACATCAAATTAATTTTGAAACAAAAAACATTTTATTAACACAACAAAAAAGAGAAAAAAGTTTCAATGTGACAATGCCTATCTGAAAAAAGTTTCAATAATTTTACTGAAAAATATCCATTAACAAACCCGCCATTAATTGAACTCTTTTGTTACAAAAAATGTGATAAATTAAGAATCGCTCGACCGATTTTATGCAAACATCACATAAACCATCTACTAAATAGTCCAAACAAAGCCTAAATATTTTATTTGAATAGAGTTATAAAATTACAGCGAAAAGTGGCATTGATTTTATAT
>NJDD01000023.1:42594-57756 GCA_002245505.1 Calephelis nemesis
CAAGACTAGGTATACATATTACTTTCAAAATAAACATACGTAGTCTATGTTTGCCACTCCAGAATACTTTAAAAGCTAGTCCAACTAACTAACCTATTATTATTCTAGGATGTCTTATCACACCAAATTCTGATATATAGGTAAACTAGCTGCGCGCCGCGGTTTCACCCGCGTAAGTCCAAATCCCGCGGGAACTCCGGGATAAAAAGTAGTCTATATGTTATTCTGGGTCTTCAGCTACCTACATACCAAATTTCATCGTAATCGGCTTTGTAGTTTTTGCGTGAAAGAGTAACAAACATCCATACATACAAACTTTCGCATTTATAATATTAATAGGATACTTTTATGAAAACTCCGTCAAGCCCCAATAGAAAAACAATATTTCCTTTTTTCGTCACAAATCAATACGATAAATTTACATTGTGATATATAGCCACGAATAAAATTAAAACAGAGTATTTATATAAAATAGTTTCATTGTTATTTTATGTTATTGTATTTTAGTAAATTGTTTTTGTAAACATGTCAGAATAAATTGAATTTGTATTTTATGAAATTTTAATTAATGTTGAAATGTCAGAGGTATAAATGTAAAAGTGTGCATTTTGCATTTTATAAACTATTGTTACTACTTACTGATGATATTATTTCATCATAAAGTGGTTTATAACATTGAAAGATAAGGTTATTTAAATATTTTATGATATTGGAAGGCAAACAAGCAGATGGATTTCCTGATGGTAAGAAATTCACGCCGCCTAGAGACACCAAAGGTGGTAATGGTGCGTTGCCAACCTGAGGCCGGGATGTTAGGCCTCGAGCAAAAGTAAGTTCACCGGCTACCTTACCCTCCGAACCGGAACACGTCATGACGTTATGGCGGCAGGAATAGGTAAGGCGGTGGTACCAATCCGGGCGAGTCGCTGCTAAACTCTACCACCTAGTCAGAATTCACGGTGTTAGTGACGGTGAGCCTTTGCTCGCCTTTTACGAGCTGCCTGGCACAGAAAGGCAGATGGTCTATTCTACAAAGTAGCCCGGACCAACACGGGGAGATTTTAGTTTTGTGTTAGTTATTTACATCAATCATTTCAGCTTATGCTATAAACAAAAGTAACATATTTGATCATTAACCACTGACCTAAATTTAGAGCGTGGGCATTTTCAACGTACAGACGTTGTTTACAAATACGGATAGAATTGTTCTAAGTATAGCTAGCGTACGGTCGGTAGGTGGTGCGGGACTCCGTGGGGAAATTGTCTTTCTCGGTCATTCTTTTATTGAATTTTTTCATTTTAAAATTCTTTCTCTTTTCGTATGTTTAATAAACTGGAAAAACTATACAGTTTTCTACTGGATTTAGGAACAATAATAGATTCTTTTGAATTTGAGATACGTACTTTTTTTAATTTTTTAAGTGTTATATAAAAACCATTAAGCAGATTTGTATGAAATAATGACTGTTTTATGCATTATAATTATTTGTTTCGTTTCATTATGAATAAAGTCCCACGAAAAACATATTTAGTTAAAATATTGTTAAGTCTGGGTATTGACCGCCGCGTTGGTCCAGTGGCTAGAATACACGCCTAACTACACTGACCAACCGCGAGGCTCGGGTTCGATTCCCGACGGGGTCAGGCATTTTTGTGATAAACATTTAAATGCCTGCATTTCTGGGTCTGAATGTTTATTAAATATATTCTTTTATCTATTTAAGTATTTCTATGTATTAGAATTGTTGACTAACACCCATGACACAAGCAAATAATTTGCTTACTTTGGGGTTAGATTCAATTTGTGTAGCTTGTCTAGGGATATTTATTTATTTATAGTAAAGTACCATACACACTGTGTTTATCTCGTATAAACTAAACCTAAGTCATGAGAATTGAAAAAAGGACAAAACGCCTAAAAAGGGTTGTCAAAGGTATGTAGAGCCCTTGTGATTAAATTTACTCTTCTTGGCGAGTTACTCTCGTGCTCCTAGGCAATGTAGATTACTAATTCTGATGACAAAGGCCAATAGGTGTATATTCATTTCATAGAGTGAAGTACTAAAGTTGAAAAAATATAACCGGATGCGACTTTCGGACGCGGCCTACAGTTGCGACTGATAAACGTGTAGATGTCGTCCGCGGACGTTTTCGGCTGACATGAACATCCAGCGCGCCAGATATTTTTCGGACGTCCAAACATTCAAGGTCACGTCCTCGACTTACGTCCGATAGTTTGCAATGTAATCCGCGGATGTTAGGCATATCCAATATAAAACATATCCGTCCATAACAATATGTTTCCAGCTTTAAAGCTTCATGGTACGCATATTTCATTGTAATAATTTAAATATTGGGATGGTCCTTTATTTAATAGCTTATCAATGTCAAAGAACAAAACCCAGGATACAATAGAAATCAAATTTGTACAAGAAGTGTGTTGGGTGTTTGATTTATTGTAGAAGTTTATCAATTTCATTTTATTAGTTGTTAATGAGCTCCTCAAAGAGCATTATTTTTTTATATGAAGTATGGATAACACATATATTTCTTAGTGACACAGGACAGCAGAAAAATGCTTTTATTGCAGTTAGAAATTTTATTGCAGTTAAAAAAAACAAGTAGGTATCTTAATAGCAAATCGTAGACTTTGGGTGGGAATACCAACATTTCAGAAACGATGAATATTCATATTTCGCAAATAATTTACCAATCACCGTCAGTGAACAAAGTACAAATGGAAATACATATGTGATGAGCACTGATGTTTTCATAGCAGAAATAGGTGAAGCGATCTCCAAAACAAGTCAAAGTATTTCAATCTCAGTTTGGCAAATAATCATTAACAATTTGTTTATCTTTGGGTGACATAAATGCTTACCAATGATATCTGTCTACTTGTTTGCGTTCCTGTACTTAATAAAACTAGTCGCAGATGCTATACTTGTCTAACTAAATCTACAAACAAATAAATATCCCGAGATCGGAGAATTTGAGAGCTTATAGTTGAACCTCAGTAAATTAGTTGTAAACATCATACCAACGAACACAAAGTTTGTAATGGAAAATCGGAGCACGTACAGCGTAACAATGTATGCCAATTTATTGTTTTTTGGCAAGTTCCACATTATATGCTAATGGGTTAGGGATAGTCTAGTGGTTGGATATAGTTATATGATATTATTAGGTATATAATATATTATGATTGATAAATTTAAAAAAATACTTTTGGATACATATAACGGAATGGTCTAACCCTAAATTTTAAAAAATTAGATGCAATATAAAAGCTAATCAGCGATTAAATTAACTAATTATAAATATCAAATTGTTATTAAACTATTATTTTAATTTACATATATATATGTTACACTGGAAACTGTCCAGTTTTACTTTGTAACGGACAATAATGCTGTCAATTAAATTGACACCGCCCATATATTTCCTCACCTTTTCTTATCTTGAGATTTGTGACTTAGGTAGCTCACCCACAAACCTTGGTGCAAGGGTAACAACTTTTTTATCATCCAGGCGACTGTGGCTATCTCTGTCCCCCCAACACTGCCAACGTACTCGACAGAATAGCCGCGCTTTTTTTTGGTCATTTCTTTCTCAGTGGGTAGTTTGCAGTCTGGTACACGACTACATCAAACGTACCGAGACTTAAAATGCCTTGTTTGGCTAGATATTATAGATCATCATATATATAGCATATTTCATCGCCTCTTTGGTCGTGTGGCTAGCGTACACCCCTAACTATACCGACTAATCGCAAGGCTCGGGTTCGATTCCTGACGGGGGCAGGCTTTTGTGTGATGAACATCTAAATGTCTGCATTCCCAGGTCTGGGTGTTTATTTAATTTATTCTAGTATCTTATTTAAGGATTTTTTGTATTAGTATCGTTGACTAACACCCACAACACAAGCATATAAGTTGCTTACTTTGGGGTTAGATTCAATTTGTGTAACTTATCCAGGAATATCATTTAGAATGACGTCACAATAACTTGTAGAAAGAAATAAAGAAGAAAGAAAGGAAAATTATTTATTCGCGGAATATGTGTAAATGAGATGTTACAAAAATATTTAACATATTGTACCATATTTTGGTATAGAAATATTTAAATATTAATAAAAAACATTACTTAATTAAATATACACTTTAACTTTCAAGCCAATTATTTATATTTATAACATGTTTAATTATTTGAAAAATGAAAAATGAAATTTATTTATTTGCTGAAAATGTGTGTTAAAAGATATTTGTTAATACAAACATATTTTACCACGTTGTGGTGTGCAAATATCTTTTCAATTATACAAATTTATTATTAAGATTTATAACATTTATAAATAATTTATCGTGTAGAGTCATCCAATCTAAACGTGTTTACAAAACTTCAGCTCAATCGATTAAAGATATTTACTTAAAAATTGAGTTCAAAAATTCCACCCGAACGTTACAAGTAAAATAAAAGCTTCCAATAAAGGGAACGTAGTTGTGGAAATTTCATTTTTTATGCTCATACTTCAGATACTGACAGATGAAGGATATTTCACGAAAAAGCTGTTTAGAATCGATTTTGACTACTGTAAAGATAAGTTAGTGGCTATACTTTGAGTATTAAGGTGGTCAAAGGCTCTATATATGTAATATTTGTGTGGTCATTGTGAGTGAAGTATTCTAAATCTAAATCAGATACGAGAAGGAGTAATAAGTTACGTGTTATGACGGATCTCAAATGATACTTGGGTATTTTCACAAAAATGTACACCCTTGGGTTTTTGGCATTCCTGAAGTTCAGATTAATTTACGAAAGAGCGACATAACTTCAAAAACGGTCAAAACCCTGGAATAAAGCTAGTTTAAAAGGATATTTTTTTCTTAACGAAGTTGAATGAATTGTTAGAAATTCTCTCATTTTAAGATAAGATTAGCAACCACAATAAAGATATTTTCCAAGATCGTTGCTTATTAAGCGCAGCTGGTGTTTGAATGTAACAAACAAAGTTATAATCTTTTTGTAGGTTTTATTTGTTCAAAATTCTGAAACTTATTTTTTTTTAATTTTCGTGTGATTAAAAATATCGAGATAAAGTATCTTCACGCCCATAACCCCGAAGAGGTAGGCAGAGGCACAACCAGGGCACCCACACTAGCCGAAGACACTAAGTCCCACAATGGGATTGGTGGTAAGCCTATCGCCAACCGGGCACATATCCAATCCCAAGAAACATTTTTTTAATTAGAAAACCCAAATTTTCTTTTTGTTGGCCGACCCGGGATTCGGACCCTAGACATCATGCACTCAAGTCCAATACCTGACCCGCTAGATCATAGAGGCGATAAATAAATATTGAGGTTGCAGATGATTTGCACATGTTTCTGTCAACAGGTTTTTAAGGTCAGAAATACGGATGAATGATATACATACTTATAAAATATCATATCTTGATTGACTGATTTATCATCGCCAGCCAAACACCATTAAAGTTACAGCAATTAAACTTGGTGAGTGAGGTTGGTTTGAAAATTTTTGTGAAAGTTCTTATTAATGAGCTATTGATTAACATTAAATAAGTATGTTTAAAAAAAGAAAAAATTATTCATACAGTTTTTAATTCAGCTCCAGTTCAGTAAATATATTAACTATGAACTGGCGGTAACAGATAGTTCATAACAGAAATGAAGGTGTGGTATAAGCGTGGGAGAAACCACATGGATCAGCTAGTTCATAAATGCATGTTCACTTTCAATTTTTTTATCACCTATTTCAAAAGATCCTCAGCACATGATAATAACATAAATAGGACTCAGGACAAACGGACTACTAAGAAGTTTTTTGTTCAAAATGATTCCTCTGCCATCGCCAGACCTGTGTCGTTTTACAAATTTTAATGTTTTTCAGTGCATGGTTCTAACGCAGGTCAGATCGATGGGATACTTCACGTTTAGACCATAGTTACTTTAACCGATATATAAAAGTTAGTATAAATAATGGAATAGGTGCTATAGGCTTAAACGCACAGGAGCTTACTTTTCGAGGATTCGTCAGATAATAGTTATAAACTCAATATAGTCTGAAAAGCATTATGTAGATATCGCTTGTTGGGTTAGAGGTCATAGTAGTTGTCATTGCTTTTCTTGAAAGGCCTTAGAAATAAACACTAAGATAAAATAAACAAGGAATAAGCAAAATCTCTACTTATAAACTCGGAATTGCTTATGTCATGTTTATCCTCAGTATAACTGTCCGTAAAAAGCTTATTCCAAACCTCACCCTAGTTTAGTTGACGAATATCTGTTATATATTATTAAAAACCTACCTTTGGTGTCGCTGCGTTTTTTCGTTTTATTTCAGCTAAATTTAATATTTCTAATATTTAAACTAATACGACAGAATTAAAAAAGTAGAACAGATAAAAAAATAAGATAAACATATTTCATAATTTAAGGAAAACAAAAACTATCATTTACAATTTGCTATGAATTAAAATGGATTTGTTTTAAAACAAATACCACGTTGATAACAGTAAACACAATTTATCTTCTCCTCTTTTTTCGGGTAATGGAACGTTTTTGCCCTGCAGCCATTTCATTTTACGTATTTCATGATTTCTCTTCAGTTCGATAAAATTTAACTTATACGAGAAGCACACTCTAAGCTTTACTAATCATTTTTTTTCGAAAACAAGACTTTGAAAGAATACGTCATTTCTTTCGAAAAGTTAATCTTCACGCCCATTTCTACGAATTAAGTAGAGGAACGACTAGTGACAAGTGACGAAGACATTAAGCCTCACTATGTGATGGGTAGCAAGCCTATCGCCAACCAAGCACATATCCGATCCCGGGCAACTTTGTTTTTTATAAGTCAATAAAAAAATCACATTTTCTACTTGATGGTATAATTCATATATTTGATAGAAAAATAAAATATTACAGTATTTACTTGAAGAATTTGATTTGAAAGATATTAGATACCATACTGATATGTTTTGGAATTCTTAATTGTTCCTTAAGAAAGTCTATTCATATAGGCATTTCGATTTTGAAGATGAATTTAAAAAAAAGCACAAAGGCAACTACTTAGTCATCGCAAAAAGTAATTCTCGTTATCATTGAAATGAAAAAATATAAAAATCGGTTATGTTGAAAAAATTACAGATGAAAAATTTACAAAGCAGATAATGTATAATGTAAATGTGGATGGTATCCGGGGAGACCAAGGTTGACATTCCAACGTTGAAAAGGGTAATGAATGTGGAGGAAGCCAGACATGTCAAAATGTCTTCCAGGATCGTGAGATTTGGCACTCGATACTTTCTGCCTACCTCGTAAGAGACTTGGCGTGAAGATAATTATGTATATACTATGTATAAAATAAAATAGAAGTTGATACACACATGTAGACTGTCAGCTAAATTCCTTTGAATAATCCAATGTAAAAGATTCATGATCCAAAGTGACCGTGACAAAGTTACTGACTTTATTAGAATCAGTTATCTTAAATGGATAAAATAATTATTGTAGAATTTTTCTCATTGTTATAATTTATTAAAATATTAAAATACATTCTACATTTTTTATTTTTATTCGATTAGAAGTACCCAACAATGGACATTTAAGTTTTTAAAAGCTAGGATACTTTGAACAAAGAGAATATAATCACTTTGTGAGCAAATTCAGAACAAGGAAGATCTAATTTTTTTTAAATAAACTAGTGGTCACCCGCTGGTCGAACTTCTACATAAAACTTCTAAAGTTTTGCGACATATTTTTGGTTACAATGTAAATACCGCTCGAGTTCTTGTAGTTAAAATGTTACACAAACACTTTTCGTTCAGAATAATTTATAAGACAACCAATAAAACAGGTGGTCCTATAAAACGTAAAGCTCTTGTCCATTTATATCGTGAAAACTATTCTTATATAAAACAAACCAATGCATCCGTCTTCGTCACTGTCTTTTTTAACTATCTTACTAAATTTCAATTTGTGCAAGTTTCAGTTGTGTGTTTCTCAGTCTTTTACTTTACTAGTGGTCGCCCGTTGGTCGAAATTCGACCATAATATTTTTTTCATAAAAACGCCATCTTCATTTTTCAAGACCAATTACTTTGTTTTCGAACTTTTTAGTGTGCCATCTGTGATCTTTTATCGTTATCATCAATATATTTGTCTATGTGTGTCAAACATATGGTAGTGTGGGTAATGTTTTATTTTTTGATTTAATGCACTTTATAAGCAATGTTATTGAAAAAAATTAGCGTTCTGCACTTTTCCTACAAATAAACTATAAGTGTGCTAATTTTTATGCTCTTGAATCCGCGCAATTAAAGTAAAAAGAAGCCCAAAGTTTTGGCATCACGTATTAATATATAGATATTTTACAAGATAATATAATATAATAATTAGGTATTGTCAGTTACGCAAGTTCTTCTTTTTCCTTTTCCCAGCAACGGAATATCTGTCGGATAAGAGTGTATACCTTTTTATACAATTTCACTTTGACACATTTTTTTAATTTATTTAATGGCAGGTCTTTCATAAAATCGGGAAGTTTATTGTAAAAGCGTATATATTGGCCTATGAAAGAATGACTAATTCTGTGGAGATGGGACACATGCACAGTAAGATTGTTTTTATTCCTCGTATTTAAATTATGTATATCACAGTTTCTTTTAAATGAATGTAAATTCTTCTGAATATATTGTAAATTTTTATAGATGTACTGGAAAGTTACAAACATAAAATTAGAATATTAATTTCTTTGAATTTTTCTCTAAGGAAAACTCTTGGGCCTAAGTAATAAATTGCACGTATGGCCCTCTTTTGCAAAACAAATATAGTATTTACATCGACAGAACTCCCCCAGAGAAGAATTCCATGTGACATAATGCTACGAAAATAACTAAAATATACAATTTTAAGCAGTGTAGACATCGGTTAACTGTCTCATTTTTTTAACGGCATATGCTGCTGAGCTCAGTCTTATTTCGTGACCGCCTCGTTGGTCGAGTGGCTAGCCTACTCGCCTAACTACATCGACCAACCGCGAGGCTCGGGTTCGATTCCCGACGGGGGCAGGCATTTGTGTGATGAACATTTAGATGTCTGTATTTCTGGGTCTGGGTGTTTATTAAATTTATTCTGATATATACTTAAGTATTTCTATGTAATAGTATCGTTGACTAACACCCATAACACAAGCATATAATTTGCTTACTTTGGGGTTAGGTTCAGTTTGTGTGATTTGTCCAGAGGTATTATTATTATTATTATTATTATTTCGAGCTTTTTAACGTGCAGACCCCATTGCAACTTTTTATCTATTGTGATTACTAAAAACATTTTGGAATCAACAAGGTCCAACTTGTTCCCATTAAGTTGAACATCGGTTTCTACTTGCCTCAAATTGATACATTGAAAATTTGATACATTTCGTATTTTTTTTATTCAAAAAAAGATTATTTACATTGAACCAGTGTATAACTTTTGAAATCGCAATGTTCGTTTTGTCATACTTACGTAGTTGCCTCTTCACTATAAATAAAAGTGAAGTGTCATCCGTGAACAATACTATTCCATGTTCATCTTTTATGTAGTAAGGTAAATCATTGATATATATAAGGAATAAAAAAGGTCCCAGAATGGAGCCCTGGGGCACACCCATTGTAACAGCAGCACCTGTAGATATTTTTATACCTTTTATCTCAACCTTCTGAGTTCTCCCACTCAAGTAAGAAACCAGAAGGTCAAGTGCTTTATTTATAATTCCATAATGGCATAGTTTCCTGATCAATGTTTCAAGATTATGCAATCGAATGCCTTGGATAAATCACAGAATAAACCAAGGGCATTCTGTGAATCCTCCCAAAATTCATAGTTTTTTTAAGTTTATAAGAAAATACAGGCTAAAAGACTAAGACTGAAGAAACTACTGGCTAAGATGCTATAATTTCCAATAAAAACCACGGATGGTCAAGCAATATGCTTGACCATCCGTGGTTTTTATTGGAAATTGCATGTTTAACTTACACTTGCCTCTTGCAAGCTTCTAGGTAGCGAGGTAGATAGACTATTCTACACAGGGTACCCAAACCTACACGGGCAAATATAACAGAACCATAGTTTATACATGCGGTTAGAATTTTTTAGTTTCCATAAAATAAATTAGGTCTGGTTCTTAATAAAACACGGATGGAAATAATTTACTTCATTTATTTAAGTTTGTTGAAAAATAATGGATTCCCCTGGAGTGCAAGTCTTGGTGCTGAATTGGCCCATCATTTCGTATATAATATACGTTTGTAGTTTTTTTTTATTGTGAACCAAACACCAGTATGAAAATGATGACTTTTTCATATTCTCGCTTAGGAAAAAAATGGTAGACTTGCCATAAAAAGGAAGAAATATTTGAGAAAGATATACATTTTCTTTAAAGGAAAAGTTAAATTTTTGAAGAATCTCTGGCATACGGTTTTTTCACCGAGTGGGTCACACCACGGATTTGCGGGTTGACCCACTCGGTGTGTCATTTTAAATGTTTATTAAGAAAAGTTTATAAACATTTAAAAATTTGAAATGGCATTGGTTGCTAAATCTTATTGATAACGATAACCTTTTTGATCTATTGATTTTTTGACTGATGTAAGTAGGTATGCTTTCTTCGGGCGGCTCAGGCGCTGTCTTTTTTTCCCAATTTTCAAAAAGTAAAATGATAAAATATTTTTTCGTATACAGGTCCAAGTTTCTGCCTGGCATCTTATACAAGGTGAGCATACATTAAGAAAGAAAGAAAAGAAAAAATATTTATTTGCGGAATATGAGTGTTAAAAAGATGTTACAAAATTATTTAGGTGTTTCTACACATTCTACTAACTTTTGGTGTGCAAATATTTTAGTAGATATTATTCAAATTAGTTCGTTTAATTATTTACCTACTATTTACATACTGTTTATTGTATTGCGTAGGTACATGATTATTTATTAATACAAACAATTTTTAGAATATAAATTAATTTATCCGTGTCTACCGGAAACTACCACCGTTTCCAAACCTAGCCAGACAGAAGAAGAAACGGCGAAACAAACTCCTGCGCGAATAAATTAAATTGTAACAATATTACGAATTGCATAATGTCGTCCTTAGTGTCAACTAGTAACTATAAAATGCATCTGGTTACTGAAGAAAAAATTCTAATAGCTATACATTAGCAAGTAAATAATTGAGCTTTTATAATAAAAGCTTAGCCAAAATTTATAAAGTTTGTTAAGATTCCAATAAGGGGCCGTCCATTAATTACGTAATGATTTTTAAATATTTTCGATTTCACTTCCTCTCCCTTGGTAGCATGTATACATGCTCTCCATCCTAAACTCTATGTAACTTTTTAGATTGATTTTCAGTAACATGTTACATAATAATAACTACAAAAATATGTAATCCCCGTGTTGGTCCGGGCTCCTTTGTAGAATAGACCATCTGCCTTTCTTGCCAGGCAGCTCCTAAAAGGCGAGCATAGGTTTATCATCACTAACACCGTGACTTCTGACTAGGTGGTAGAGTTTCGCAGCGACTCGCCCGGATTGGTACCACCGCCTAACCTATTCCTGCCGCCATAACGTCTTGACGTGTTCCGGTTCGGAGGGTAAGGTAGCCGGTAAACTTACTTTTGCTCGAGGCCTAACATCCTGACCTCAGGTTGGCAACGCACCATTACCATCTTGGGTGTCTCTAGGCGGCGTGAATTTCTTACCACCAGGAAATCCGTCTGCTTGTTTGCCTTACTATAAATTGTCTAAAAAAAAATTGTCATGGGAGAAATGTAATTATCCTCGATAATGAACACATTTCATTATTATCCTCGCACCACGGAATAGCGGGCTTTCTGCAACACTAACAAGTAAAGTTCTTTAACATCCTTGCCTGTGTAGCTTGTGCTAAGAGCATATATAGTGAAAAAGTTTTAAGTTCTATAAAACAACGAAGATCAGTCAGATCTTCGCGCGAATCGCGAATTTAAGCTGTTGAAAAAAGTGAATTAAAAGAAGTAAAGTATCTTCACGCCCATATCCCCGAAGAGGTAGGCAGAGGCACAACCAGGGCACCTACGACTAGCCGAAGACACTAAGTCCCACAATGTGATAGGTGGCAAGCCTATCGCCAACCGGGCACATTTCCAATCCCGACCAACTTTTGTTTTTATTTATTAGAAAATTGGAAAAATCCAATTTTCTTTTTGTTGGCCGACTCGGGATTCGAACCCGGGACCTCATGCAGTCAAGTCCAACACCCGGACCGCTAGACCACAGAGGCGACAAGCTGTTGACGTACGGAAAAAAGACTTTTAATCAGGAGAAAACCTTGATAGCGAGATAAATTTAATAAAATTCATGTCATATATTTTACGATAATTTTACGGTAACTCTTACGATAGACTTGCACAATTTACATCCCAGCCACAGGCCGTCTATAGGTCACTGTTTATACCGGCAGGAAAGCCGTGTACTGATTTGCTTTATGAAATAGATAGACAGTCACATAAAAATAACAGAAATCAATATTTTTAGACTAGTAACACAAACTGATTTAAACCTAAAGTAAAAAAAAAGTTAGGGAGCGATACTTCTTCTTCGTCCTATCACTAATCCTGGTCGAAATCAGAGTCCACCTTTCATAATCTTTTCGTCCATTTTGTTGGATATTTGACATCTTCTAACGACAGATTTTAAGTCAACAATACTAATTACTCATTAAACAATAAACATGCGGACCCGAAAACGTAGACATCTAAATAGATGTGTGATGAACATAACACAAATGTCTGCCCCGAAGTAGATGGATTTAGGCGAGTACGCTAAACGTCGGTCAAGAAGGCGGTTAATAAATAGGTATTTAAACCCATTTTGATAAAAGTAAGAGACTTACCGACGAACATACAGCTGAAACTTTCAAAAATTGAAACTTAATAAGAAAGATTAAACAAGACAGTGAAGGAGACGGAGCCAATAGCATGTTTTCATTAAGAATAGTCTTCACGATATAAATGGACAAGAGCTTTACGTTATATTGAACCACCTGTTTTATTGGTTGTCTTATAAATTATTCTGAACGTAAAGTGTTTGTGTAACATTTAACTACAAGAACCCGAGCGGTATTTACATTGTAACCAAAAATATGTAGCAAAAGTTTAAGTGAACAAACAGAATTTCGTTCAAAATATATTTGAAGAATATTTTATCGTATCTGAATAACAGAACGGAGATTATTTTTTGGACTGTTATATTTATTTCTCTTGCACGTACGTGTGCTTTAAGTGTAAGTCGAGACGCATCATTTTAAGATCATGTCACTACGTATACCTACCAGACGAAACTTACCAGGTAGATGTATTCTGTCAATTGCTTTACGAGTTTTATACAGAAATTATACTTATTGTAGAAGAGTGAATTTTGTACATTGAATATAGAAAATATCAGACGTGCAGATGACTCGAAAAATGGGCACCAAACGTCTTTTTCACCTAGTATGTGTTATCCTAACCACAAACATACGCACGCACGCATGTACGCAAGCACGCACGTACGTTTGCACTCGCACACACACGGGCACAAGCTCTCACTTACATACGCTCGTTCCACACACACTCTTATAACACCTGCCTTTTTCCATCGGGAGTTAAAAATAATATGAAGATTCTCATTTTTTTTTCAATCAATCGTCTCAAAGACTCTTAAAAAAGTAGCAAACGTCTGGTTGTCCTTTTAACTTAGTGAAACTAAAACAATAGTTCTATACATTTAATCAAAACTTTCAAAGAAAATTATTTTGAACGAGACATAGTCAGCATTGTCCGTATCGGTATCCGTCCGCCCGTATGTTTGGTGTACATGCACTAAGTTTATATTAAGAATGGGTACGCACCCGATCGGATTTATACGACAATATTAAACTAGCTTTATTAAATTTATATTAATTAATTTTTTACATGACCTTTCGACTTACATCAATGAAACATACACTTTATTCCCGATTTATTGTGAAACTTAGTACGTAGATATATACTGTGAACGGCTTTAAAAAATTAAACAAAACTAAAAAATAAGGGAGGGCATCGCACTCATGAAAAACGTAATGAAAAATATCAAACCTGTAAAATATCAAAATATCAATGCTGAGTATCTTATTTAGGTACGTATACAAATAGGTATTTGGAAATGACATTATGTTTCCTAAAACCATTATGTTTCAAAGACAGTTGTGTAAAAAATTGACACTTCCAAACTTTTACTTAAAAACTAAATAAGTAAAAATTAAGAAAAATGGGAATTGCAACAAAAAAATTTCAACGGTTTAAAAGGATGGATACCATATTTTTTTCAGATCACTAATTATTACAAATCAATCACAACTAATACATTTTTAGTATATTACTCAATTTCTGAAACTTCGTAATGGTAACACTGAATTTACATGTTTTTAGCTACAAATTGCAAAAAAAATTAATAACATTATCTTAAGATAGAAACATTTGTAACTGTACTACTAATCTAGTAAAATATTAATTGGTAAAAGAAAGCGATTTTGTATTAAATGTATTGTTCAGCGTATCAACCATCATCTATCATATAGGCAAGTATAATTTATTGAAACTTTTAAATTTTTTTGATAAGTAAGAAGAACGTGAAAAATTTGCTGTTTTTGGAGTGGTTCAGGTGTAAATAGCAATGAAAAGGGATTAAGAATTACTGTCTGGGAGTTCTGCCGAAGTAAATACTATATTTATTTTACGAAAGAAAACCATAAGGGTAACATATAACTTAGGCCCAAAAACTTCCTTAAAAGAAATGTTCAAAGAAATAAAAATTCTAATACATTTAATATTTTCCATAGTTGGCACTTGGTAAAACTTCTAAATATTCATATTTTAAAGAAATAAACACTTGTACTGTTTTACTTATCACTTATAATATAATTTATTACTAAACTTACTTGTAATTTATTAAAGGGTTTAAGTTGGAGTTTAAGTTTTAGCCCTGATGATGCTGCTGTATAAGCGAAACCGGTAGGCTATTAATTACAAAGTAATAAATTATAAGTGATAAGTAAAACAGTACAAGTGTTTCTTTCTTTAAAAATATTAAAAATTCTAAG
>NJDD01000023.1:58372-75785 GCA_002245505.1 Calephelis nemesis
GACTTTTAATAATTTATAAAATAAAGATAATCAAAATATTTAACTGCTGGCTGTACCTACTCGTATTTATTGATCGCTATTACTTGCTCTACAAACATTAATTTATTTGAAACTACTTTCAGTGTTCAGTTCAGCCAATGCGCAGTGTTACACTTGGGTACTGATAATTTATTAAAAATGAATAAATATAACAAAATTATACAGAGAAAATCGACAGAGAAGTTTATTTTGTAGGGGTATCTTCACGCCCATATCCCCGAAGGAGTAGGCAGAGGCACAACCAGGGCACCCACGACTAGCCGAAGATACTAAGTCCCACAATGTGATAGGTGGCAAGCCTATCGCCAATCGGGCACATTTCCAATCCCGACCAACATTTTTTATTATTAGAAAATTGGAAAAATCAAATTTTCTTTTTGTTGGCCGACCCGAGATTTGAACCCGGGACCTCATGCAGTCAAGTCCAACACCCAGACCACAGAGGCGACTTTGTAGGGGTGAAAGTAAAAAGTTATGGAATGAACCGACAAACATTGATAAAGAAATCTTTACATAAGATATCGATAAATATGCATTACAAAAGGCAGTCGAACATTCATAGGTAGATATTGGTTATTATATTTTATTGCACTGTTATCAACTATATCCCGATTGACCCTACATACATCCCTATTAGCCCTAAACTCTGTGTGAACAGGGAATGCATATTATATTTAAGGTTATATATTTATATTTATAAGGTTTTTGCGATAATAGTAATGCCAAATGAATAATTTTATACTCAACATTAAATACTATACCTACCACTTAGACTCAAATATGTTGATCTTAATAAAGCTGTATTACCCTTTAAGATTAACCGATAGTCCCATGTAAAATCGGAAATCTTCTTATTCATCAATCAGTCATTTAAATAAGATAATCGATGAAAAATTTTGCCTATTGCTTTTTTGTTGGGTTGATTATTGTCATAAGAACATGAAAAGAAAATCTAGGAAAATTGTAGATATATTTAAAAAAATTTTTTTTTTCAATATTCTATTACTACTTAGTTGTTTTCTAAAAAATATCGATTGATACAAAATTCAACGAATGGGCTAGTTCAATTGTATTTTTTCTGTTTATGTTTTAAATGATATTTATTTACTGCTGTTAATTTTTATTTTGATGGAACAAAGAGTTTTGACTACCACCCACCACTATGTTAACAGAAAAATGAACAAACAAACAGTCAAACTTGCTTAAGTTTGACTGTTGGTAGAGAAAGCCAGTAAGTGGACAAACAAACAAACTCTCAAACTGACTTAAGTTTGGCTGTTGGTCGGGAATCCTGTTGATATGAGGAGTTTAAAATGAAAATCTAAACAAAAGTATACTGTATTTAAAATTAAAATAAAAGTGTCAATAAATGTTTGTGCACTGTACACTATACACAATAGTTTCTGCCGGCTAGAGAAAAAGGAAATAGATGGGATACGTCGGTGGCTCAAAGGGTGGTCGACAGAGCGCGGAGCGCAGCACGGAGGACCGCTGCTACGGGCCTCAGCGGCGGGACCCCTTTGGCGCCTTCCCTCAGCAGCCAGGAGCAGCAGGAGAAGTAGGCAGTTGGAAGGGCCGCTACAGAAGTACACCGGCGGGGCAGCTACCACCGGTTCAGGGTTCTCGGGTCCACCACTGAGGAGCGGGCACCAGGCAGCAAGCACCAGGTAGCAGGCACCAGACAGCAAGCACCAGATAGGAATTAGCAGGCAGCAGTTCCTTCGTAACTTATTGTTTACTCCGTCGACTTATGCCACAATTTGAAGAATTTTGGCAGCATGAGAATCTCAAGCAGACTGAAAATCGTAGAAGCAGACTGTCAAACCGAAATGAATTTTGGTTCTTCATTTTAAAAATATTTAAGAGAAAGAACTTATTTATTTTTTAATACTGTCCAGTGTAGTTACCAACTACAAAGGCCAGCTTAGAAAATAATATTACAGTATTTTGTCAAAATACTCTATTTTCTTTAATATATTGTCCATCGACACATTCCAATTAAATGTTTTGTTGTGAAATGAAATGAAATGTTTCTTTTGTAAGAAAAGTTACAAGTTTTGTATTCATATTGCCACATTTTTTTTATGATATTGGAAGGTAAACAAGCAGACGGATTTCCTAATGGTAAGAAATTCACGCCGCCTAGAGACACCAAAGGTGGTAATAGTGCGTTGCCTACTTGAGGGCGGGATGTTAGAGCTCGAGCAAAAGTAAGTTTACCGGTCTACCTTAACCTCTGAACCGGAACACGTCAACGGCAATCATTGACGTTATGGCAGTAGGAATAGGTATCAATCCGGACGAGTTGTTGCGAAACTTTATCCCCTAGTAGGATGTCACGGTGTTAGTGTCGGTAAGCCTATGGTCGCCTGTTACGACCTGCCTGGCAGGAAGGCAGGTGGTATATTCTGCAAAGGGGATCGGATCAACACGGGGAGGAACCCGGTCCAACACCGGAACACTTCGCGTAAAGATATGCGTTTTACACTTTAACAAAAAAAGTATTGATGTAATATTTGTAATTTTCTAACATGTTTTCTTATGATATTGGAAGATAAACAAGCAGACGGATTTCCTGATGGTAAGAAATTTCCGCCGCCTAGAGACACAAAAGGTGGTAATGGTGCGTTGCCAACCTTAGGCCTGGGTGTTAGGCCTTGAGCAAAAGTAAGTTTACCGGCTACCTCACCCTCCGAACCGGAACACGTCATGACGTTATGGCGGCAGGAATAGGTAAGGCGGTGGTACCAATCCGGGTGAGAGTTTTAAAGTATAACCAAAACATGATTTTTTTCTACTCGTTACGATGTTGTATCATCACGTTTTGACAGAAGGTGACAATTATGACACTGACAGTTTTATGTAAAACACTAGCTGCGCCCCGCGGTTTCACCCGCGTAAGTCCCAATCCCGCGGGAACTCCGAGATAAAAAGTAGCCAATATGTTATTCTGGGTCTTCAGCTACCTACATACCAAATTTCATCGTAATCGGCTTTGTAGTTTTTGCGTGAAAGAGTAACAAATATCCATACATCCATACATACAAACTTTCGCATTTATAATATTAATAGGATTAGATGGGGATTTTATTGCAAGCCTCCACTGCTACTACAGTGCATCCACAAAACTAACATAATTTACACAATCGGAGTTTTGTCTTTTAATAATGCCATTTTATCTAAGATTTCATCCCTTTTAATCAGTTTCGTTTTTATACACTTTTATTTATCTAAATTAAAAGTTAGTTTTTATTAATATTAGGATCCTTTTAATGTAACATATCAAAATAAACGAGAGAGGTTTACGTCGGTTGTACAAAACTCAACGATAAAATCTACTTTCCGTAAGTGGCTTTTAAAATATTATGTGGTTGGGAGTTGGGACGTACGATTTAGTAAACAGTTCCACGATTTCAGTCACAAAATCAAATCAACCATTTGGTAAATCGGCTAGGCCAAACGTTTTTACTCCATGTTGTTTTTTTAGTAAAAAATGTTGTAATCCCTATTACTAGTGGTCACCCATTGGTCGAAATTCGACCATAATAAATTTTAAAATCTTATTGATAAGAACGCCATCTTTATTTCTCCAGACCAACTACTTTGTTTCCAAACTGTATGGTGCACCACTTTGAACTTTATTGTTATCATCAACATATTAGTTTGTGTGTGCCAAATGCACGGTAGCGTGGGTAATGTTTTATTTATTGATTCAAAGTAGGTTATGAGTATCTTCACGCCCATATCCCAGACGAGGTAGGCAGAGGCACAACCAGGGCTCCCACGACTAGCCGAAGACACTAAGTCCCACAATGTGGTAGGTGGCAAGCCTATCGCCAACCGGGCACATATCCAATCCCCAGCAACATTTTTTTATTAGAAAATTGGAAAAACCCAATTTTCTTTTTGTTGCCCGACCCGGGATTCGAACCCTGGACATCATGCAGTCAAGTCCAACACCTGAACCGCTCGACTATAGAGGCGATAAATAAATATCGAGGTGGCAGATGATTTGCACATGTTTCTATCACCAGGTTTTTAAAGTCAGAAATACGGAGGAATAATATTATACTTGTAAAATAACATGTCCTGATTGACTGATTCATCTCCTCCTACACATAAACTATAAGTGTGCCCAATTTTATGCTCCTGCGTCCTCGAAATTTTCGTAAAAATGGTCCAAAGTTTTGGCATGACGTATTAAGGCCCCATACTCAGTCAGCCAGAATAGCCAATCACAGCGCTCCCTCGTTCCATGATTACTATGAACAATGGCGCTCTAAAGTAAACGTCTTAAGCGACAAATCACTATTTTTGACACTATAAGAGTCATTTGAAAAAAAGTACAAAAACTGAAACTCTTATCTTTTAGATCTATACCTAAAAGATAAGTGTTTCAGTTTTTATACCTATCTATGTTTACGTTAAATCTGGTGTCGATATTTCTATATTTGAAGTAGACATTTGCGTTTTGCTTTCAAAAAAGGGTTAACTTTTTGATTTTTTTCTATCGAGCAAAGTGAAATGAATCGTGTTTTGGAAACACTTGTCTAGTAAAGCATATTCATGTTAATTTTGTGTATTTTTGGCAGCAAGATCCATGATTGCTTTTTATAAAAAAAAACGTAAACTGCTGACGTATTTTAGCGTATATGGCCCCTTAATATGTAGATTCAATAGAATTAACGGCGGAGTCAGAATTTGAAATATGTCGATTGTTTATGTTTGAGGTCTTTGTCTAACTGAAATTTGCTTTTATTTATTTAGTTAGCTTCAAAATGTAACGACACCATCACTCAATCATGGTAATAATAACTAGATTACTACCAGCAAGTGATGTTACTAGACTATTCCACCGGTATAGTGTGTCCTAACAAGGGGGTAGAGTAACGCGCAGTAGCTTAGCCGGCATTACTGTCTTTCCTAATCCGGAGTCAGTTTAGCCGGCATTACTGTCTTTCCTAATCCGGAGTCAGTTTAGCCGGCATTACTGTCTTTCCTAATCCGGAGTCAGTTTAGCCGGAATTACTGTCTTTCCTAATCCGGAGTCAGTACTTACTATTGTCATATTACGTATATAAATAATCCGCTCTCTTGATGAGAGCAACAAGAGTGAACGTTTGGATAAATTTTCAGAAGAAAATTCGCATGAAAAACAAATAGAACGGGACAACGTGTGTCGGTAATTAGTATAATTTGAAATAAAAACAATAGTTGCCGCCAACGGTAGCTGTAATCTTTAAGATGTAGTTAAAAAACTCTAAACAAAGGAATCACTATTTCTTTTATCATTGACCTAGGACCAATCAAACTTTTGTGTTTGATACAAGAATGCGTTACATACTTTGCGTAAATCCGTATTTAATTAGTATCTTCCCGTCCATATCCCGGAAGAGGTAGGCAGAGGTACAACCAGGGTACCCACGACTAGCCAAAGACACTAAGTCCCATAATGTGATAGGTGGCAAGCCTACCGCCAATCGGGCACATATCCAACATTTTTTTTTATTAGAAAATTGGAATTCAATTTGCAAATTTCGTACCAGAAAAAATCAAAAGTTGCATTGTGTCCAAGGTGCTAAAATACGAAACTTGCTTTAACAAAATAAATTTTATTCAAACGACTTTGCATGCAGTTTGACTTATAATATTGAAAAATATTTTTACAAAGTTGCGATCTCCGTTGTAGGTGGCAGGGGAAACCTATATCCCACATTAACCGCTTCTCTTCCAACCTATATCCTAACACTTTCTCGCTGGAGACAAATTCCAAAGTTCGCATTTGTAGTCTAAATTCTGCATTAAATATTTCGCATATTCCCAGAGCAATTTCACGAACGAGTGCTTTCTTAGGATTCTAGAAAATTACATATCACTGTTTCGTTATTCTATAGAGTAGGCGCCAGATTTGTTCACATCCTAACATTACATTCGTAAAATGAAATAATTATAAAAACATTATATTTGTAAATACACGGTTATTCTTTCATTTTTTCATTCAATTATTTCATTTCATTTTCATTCATCCATTTCATTTATTTCGTTTTTTAATGAACTGATAAATTATTCGAAGGGCGCTTATTTTTTTGCTTATTCTATATGACCACTTTGTTTGCCGAGGGGCTAGCGTACACGCCTAACTTCATCGACCAACCGTGAGGATCGGGTTCAATTCCCGACGGGGGCTGGCATTTATGTGATAAAAATTTAGATTTTTGCATTCACGGATCTGAGCGTTTATTAAGTTTTTTCTAGTGTGTAATTCTATGTGAAAAAGGTATTTCTATGTATTAAAATCGTTGACATCACACAAGCATATAATTTGCTTACTTTTGGGGTTAGATTTGTGTAACTTGTCCCAAGATATGTTTAAAAAAAATATCTTCACGCCCATATCACCGAAGAGATAGGCACAGGCACAAACAGGGCACCCACGACTAGCCGAAGACACTAAGTCCCACAATTTTCAAACTCAAACTCAAAATCTATTTATGCACATGGATCTATACAAAGATTCTTGTGACGCGTCTATATAATTCTAAAAACTACCACCAGATCGGATCGCGGCCACACACTGAGAAGATTCGGCGAAAGAAACTCAGCGGGCTTGTCTTTTTTTCTTATAAATAAAATTTACAAAAGTATATTACATTTAATTAATTTGTAGATATTGTATGAGTAGCAATTAATCCCAAGCATTTCTGTCTTCTAAATCTGAAATTTTATAATAACCTTTAGCATAAAACTTAGATTTAATACATTTTTTAAATTTACATTTGCCCATGAAAGAATAACTGATTCTGTTCTAAATGTTTTTAAATGTGATAGGTGGCAAGCCTATCGCCAACCGGGCACATTTCCAATCCCGACCAACATTTTTTTTATTAGAAAATTGGAAAAATCCAATTTTCATTTTGTTTACCGACCCGGTATTCGAACCCAGGACCTCATGCAGTCCAACACCCGGACCGCTAGACCACAGAGGCGATCAAGACATGTTTTAATTATTTATTATTGTTGCTATTGTCCACCGGTTATCATTTGTATGGTAATCTAGATTATATTGTAAATATTATTATTGAAAAAAGACAAGCCCACCGAGTTTTTTCCGCCGGATCTTCTCAGTGTGTGGCCGCGATTCCGATCCGGTGGTAGTATAAAAAATGTCGACGCGGACAAATACCACTTGTATGGTTCATGTGAATAAAGATTATTCTGATTCTGATTCTGATTTTATGCAGTGTTTCTGAATAAGTTGCTGCTCTACTAACGACCACTCAGTGACCACAGTAACTTAATAATGAAGCTAAGAAATTAAAACTGTAGGAAGTTAAACCCTATTTTATCCCGCGACGGAAAACGAGGGGGTGTTATATTGTTGACGTATAGTGTCGGCGTGTGTGAGCGCGTGTGCGCGTGTGCTATCTCTTTGTCTGTATGTGTGTGTGTCTGTTTGTGGCATTTTAACTTTTGAACGGAAGAATCGATTTTGCGGGAATGGATTTCGCGAGTAAAGGGTTTGAATCCTGGTCTTTCCCTGCCAGGCGTCAAACCCAATTTGTGCTACGAACTTAGACCATCGGGGTAATAAATACAGTCCTTAGCTCGCCGATATCGGACCAAGCAAAGTCCCTGTACAGGTATGCTCAGCGGTGTCTGTCAGCAAGAGCTGAGAGACACGGCTGATCATATTTTGTTTACAAATTGCATCTGTATTCCCCAATGAGGCCGGCATAGTCACCATGAGTGAACTAAGGCCTCTAAAAAAAAAAAGATTTAAAAAAAAAAAAAAAGAACTTAGACCAGTCTTTATTAAACGAAGTCAGTTATTACTAAATTTATTTCAGTTTTTATTAAAATCAATTTCGTAAACTATTAGTAACGCATTACTTGCTTACACTGAGATTAAACAATATACCGATGTAAATTAATTGTATTTTATCTTATCTTATGATATGATGTATGATTATTATAATATAAGTATGTGCGAAGTTAAAGAATCTATATAATAAAGTAGGCATATCTATCCATCTATCATAAATTTAAAAATGTGTAGGTTGTCCAATCAACCCAAGCTGTTCCAGTGAAAGAAGGAAACAATTTGAAACAGAAGCGGTATATAGGTAGAAATAATTAGTATTTCATTAATTTTTGAAACCGTTATTGCAATCACTTAGCAAGACAACTAAAATTTGGTACGGCCTTGATGGCTCGGTGAAGATACCAGTTGGAGGTAATTGGAAGCGACGTGAATGATGAAATACTCCACCAGCAACACCTTGCTACTTACGTGAGGTTGATGAACTGTTTCGTCCGTTACAGTTTCAGTGCCACTCGAGGGTTGTGTGTACGGTAAAGTCACTCATACAAAAAGTTTCATATTCCGACTTCATGTTGGCAATGCTTTTTCTTTTCTTAGGGTGACATTAATTTGTTACCATTAAGTAATTTGTCTGCCGTTTGACATTAATTTTATTTTGAAATGATTAAATTAAGACATTATTTAAGACATTCATAAAATAATCAATCTTGGTATGGAAAAGTGTACAATTGTGTATATCGTCTGGGTCGCTACAATTATTATCTGCTTATACCTATTCTCTAGTTGTTCTATATCGATATTATAAATGTGAAATTATGTTTATTTCCTTATTTGTCTGTTTCTTTGTTCGCCTCTGTGGTATAGTGGTTCGGCGTCGGACTTGACTTCTTAAGGGCCCGAGTTCGATAACGAGTCAGGTAAAAAAAATAGCAAAATAAAATAAAATTGCCTGGGATAGGGTACGTGTCCGGTTGGCGAAAGGCTTGCTACCTATTATATTGTGGGACTTAGTGTCTTCAGTTAGCCGTGGGTGTCCTGTAGTGCCTCTGCCAACCACTTCGGGGATATGAGCGTGATGATAATTTTATCTTTGTTTTTATGCTACAAATAAAATTGCATCGGAGCGATATTTAGGAGGAAGGACAGTGACCTGGACCACTCTTCATCCCAATTTCGACCAGGGACATCCTACAAGAGAGCTACGTCACTGGAATAAGCGGGCGGAGCCTCGGTTTACGTCTAGTTACTAATTTTTATTTTCTGGGCCAATATTGGGTCTACTTTATTAATATTCTCTTAATTTTACAATCATAACATAATTTGATATTCAGTACTTAAAGTCACTTATATTTAAAGTGAAAAGACAACTGGGTAAGTATGACGAAACGAACAACGCGATTTCAAAAGTTGTACACTGGTTCAATGTAAATAATCTTTTTT
The DNA here is from genome assembly GCA_002245505.1 of Calephelis nemesis. NCBI lineage: Eukaryota > Metazoa > Arthropoda > Insecta > Lepidoptera > Riodinidae > Calephelis > Calephelis nemesis. The sequence continues at coordinate 67,674 of NJDD01000023.1, forward strand.
TGAATGAAAAAAAAAAACTAATTGTATTAAATTTTAAATGCCAAATGTGAGGCAAATAGATACCAACGTACAACTTAATGGGAACAAGCTGGACCTTGTAGATTCTACTACGTTTTTAGGAATAACAATTGATAGGAAATTGCAATGGGGCCCACACATTGGTAGTTTACGGTAGACAGGGCTAAATTTATTATCATTTTAAAATTATTTGTATGTTATAACTCAATTTATAATAAGAATAAAACTATTTGTTCGTATGAATATTAAAACATTGTGTATATAGTTAGTTATTTTATACATATAAAAATATTAAAATATTTGCACACCACAATGTGGTAGAATATGTTGGAAAGCTTAAATAATTTTGTAACAACTTCAACACGCATATTCCGCAAATAAATATATTTTCTTTCTTTTCTTTTCTTTCTTTCTTTGGTAAACTTGCAATTAGATTAAGCTCAGCAGCGTATGCTGTTAAAAAATAAGACAATTAACTGATGTTGAAACCGCTAGGATGGTTTATTTTAGTTATTTTCACAGCAGCCTGTCGTATGGAATTCTTCTCTGGAGGAATTCTGCCGAAGTCAATACTATATTTAGTTTACAAAAGAGACCGATAAGGGCAACTTGTAACCTAGGCCTAAGAGTTTTCCAGATAGAAAATTCAAAGAAATCAAAATTATAACTGTAGCATTCCAGTATATCTTTGTAAACTTAATGTATGTTCACAGAAATTCAAGTTCATTTAAAAGAAATTGTGATAAACACTGTGTCAATACAAAGAATAAAAATAATATTGCTGTGCATGTGTCTCGTCTCCACAGAGTAAGTAATTCTTTCATGAGCCTATGTATACAGTTCTACAATAAACTTCCCAATTATATGAAAGAACTTCCAATTAATAAATTCAAGAAATGTGTTAAATGCAAATTAAATTAAATGGGTTATTATAACATTGCTGAACATTTAACAGACAAGACTGCTTGGGATTAGTTGCTCCTCATGCCAATCTCTTATAAAATATATTGTATCATTACATAAATTATTGTAAATATATTTTAAAGTGATAAAAAAAAGACGAGCCCGCTGAGTTTCTTGCCGGATCTTCTCAGTGTGCGGCCGTATTTCGATCCGGTAGTAGATTTATTATTATATAGACCCGTCACAAGTGCCTCTTGTGGGTTTATGTGAAATAGAGATGATTTATTATTATTATTATCATTTCTTAATATTACATCTTATTTTTTAAGTTTATAAATTTAATATAAAAAAAAATATTATTACTATTATTATCATTGTGGCAACTGGAACATATTGTGGTCGATACCCACATAGAAAAGCTGCTCCACAGAATTCTACTACCAGTGGGCTTGTTAGCAATAACCCATGTAACCATAGCTCCCCTCTTACGAGCTACAAGGAACGGATGGGTTCATGGGGAAAAACGTGTCGAAGAGATACGTGATGACGTTTACTACTGTAGACAATATGGAAAATATTATGGAATAATAAGAAAAAGTTTAAAGAAATAAAAGTTCTTTAAGTGCCTTTTCGATCGAAACTTTAATATATGCCCATAAAATATAAATTTGTCAAAGAAAAGTTGTACTTTACATTCTGTAAACACGAGGAATAAAAACAATCTTGCTGTGCAAATGTATGTCTCGTCTCCACAGAATTAATAATTCTTTCATAGGCCAATGTATACGTTTAAAAAAAACCCGAGCATATTAAAGAATTAATATTTCATTTTTATTTTTAAATTAAAAAAATATTAAACTTAAGTTGTGTGGTAATGATTGTGATAAAATTTCAGAATATTTAGAAAACAGAAATGCTTGGGATTAATTATTGTTCCTCAAACATATTATATGATAATGTATAATATTTTTGCAAATTAGATTTATAAGAAAAAGACAAGTTTCTTTCGCCGGATCTTCTTATTGAGATTTGAGAGCTGCGATCCGATCCAGTGGTAGTTTTAAGATTTATGTAGACGCGTCATAAGAACCTTTATGATAAACAGCACCAAGATGACAGAATGTTGAGAAAGTTATCCATACTATAATATTTTAAATGGGAAAAAGTGTCTATCTGTTGCGCTTTCACGCCTAAACTGATTAACTGATTGTTATAAAATTTTATACGAATACAATTCAACACCCGATTTCAAGCAGAAGCTACTTTTTGTTAAGTCCCTTAGCGACTATTGTGGGAGATAAAGGCTTGTATGAAAATCTATGCTACGTTGACGAAGTCCCGGTTAAACAGCTAATATCCCGTACATAGCTATATTTGTTTAACATCAATCTGTTAATGTTTTGGATGTTCTCATGATTTCACAATCAAGTATGTAGGTGGGTGCTACACGTCTCCGCGAGCTACCGCACCGACGCGCCGCCGACAGCCCAGTTGGACGGCGGTTGAACTGGTGCCAGGCGCCTTCTACCAAAATAAGCTTCGGCCACCTCATCTCGTGAACTACTGACCTTTGACATAGGAACTGTGTCATGATTAAACGTATTATGTAATGTCAAATAAATGTCAACACCTATGATAATATTGTTATTATTTATATAATAATAGTAGTGTTGATAACATATTTAGCATATTTTTGGTACCTACGTTAAAATCATGAAAATGCTAAAATGGCGCTATGTACTGCGGGACATGTAACATTAGCAGAAGAAATGTAAATAAAAATATAGTTGTTGATTGGTGTTGCTTAATTTAAAAAATTGTCAAAAACGTGTAGGGAATGCATAATGTTATGTTTATGGATCCAAATTAATTTTTTTTTTGTTCGATTGGCACAACTTTTTCGTTTTTTCCGTTTTTGAGCCGAGTTTAAGTTGCATCTGTTATTTATATTAAATATGTTTTATTAGTTATATCACATTTAGTTGTGTATTTAAAAAATCGTAATAGACAAAAACATCTAACAAAGACTTGTCTTAAATTTTGCATCGCCAATGGAATTTCGTGTTTAGAGAGAACGAAAATGTTACAGAAGTTTTACAGTGAACCGATTTTATCAAAAACTCGCGCTTATGACTGGTACGAAGCGTTCACATTTGATTTGCCTCGCTCTGTTACGCTCAATGTGTGCAGCTGAAGTTAACATCGCAAAAGAGAAGGAAACAGTGGCTGAAAATCCTCATCCAACTTTGAGAGAGATAGCCTCCAATGTTCCTGTATCTCATGAGTCGATCCGTATCATCTTACTTATAATTTAGGTATGGAACATGTTGCTGCTCAGCTACTCTTAAAACATCTGAACTTTCTCCAAAAATTCATTCGCAAGAGAGGCTCCGAAGACATGATGGAAAGATTTAATTTTGACCCAATATTCATGAAAAGCATTGTCACTGGTGATGAGATGTGGGTTTATGAGTTGGACATGCAAACTAGGCAAAAAGAACCACTCCGAACTCGTTCAAAAGTCAAAGTCATGTTGAATGTTTTCTTTATTTATCTCGGAATCCTTACCGGAGGGTCAATAAGGAAATATTATTTGAGCGACATATGTACAGCCTTTAACTCAGTTCAACGAAAAAAGGCCAGACTTGCGGAAAAAACTTCTGCACTACGAAAATGCTTCTTTGCACATGGTCATAGTTGTAAAGGAATTTGAAACATTCTTCAAATACCATTTGACAACAACAATCATATTCACCAGATATAGTTGCAGCGGACTTCTTGCTTTTTCCTCAACTTAAACTCCCACTTCATGGCACTCGTCTTCAATTGGTAGCAGACATAAAACAGAATTTGCAGCAAGAATTGAACTCAAGTACAAGGGTTTACTAATGTCACTATGCTAAGTTGACTAGTCTTGTGCGTTAGAAAGTTTAAAAACGATTAAGAACTATTTTGTATTTAAATCGGCACTCAACAATAACGAGCACTGACGTCACAGTGCTAGGCATTGTTCATACATATCTAGACTATAAACCAATATGGCCTATACACACCATAGGTGAGAGTTGTGACACTTTCGTGAGACCTGGATTTTACGTCCATTGCGCGAGTCGACCGAATTCCCCATTCCTCGGACCTAGATATTACATAGTCACATAACAGTTTGACGTGTCTGTCTGTCTGTGGCATCATTGATCAGCGGATGAATGGTTTTTTTTATTTGGAAACTAAAATAGTAGATCTGTTTATGGAGATCTGTCCAGGTATTCAAGGCCATCAATTCATTGCAGCTTATTTATAAGCACCAGTATGAATAGAAGATGCGTTGCGGGTATTTTTTCACTACTAAACATACAGCAAGATTTTTTTATCACCATCCAAATTTTTTCTAGGCATAAAGTATCTATAAGTAAGTCCATTTATGAAAACAAAATAGGTATCTAGCAGGTAGCTATCTGGCATGTCAGAGCACTCAGCGCGTAGGTACGGTACTTTGTAGACGACTTTGCGATGTCATATCTTAATATTTTAGTATTGAGGGATACTAAAAGAAAAAACACGTATTTAATTATTTTCACTTAAGATCAATATATTAAAATTTGGATGGTGATTAAAAAGTCAGGGTGTATGTGGAGCTCAACAGTTAAAACACTAACGAATGCTAGTACCTACAGCTGAGCTGGTCTAATAATGGAGCTCAAAGACACGAGACATAATTCTAGATCCTGGAATGCCTAACGACGAGGACTTGATGTCAAGAACCCATCAACCATACATTGGGGTGGTGTGGTCGATGCAAGAACCTAACAATTGAACTGGGAGGTAGTTACAGATTTTCGTAACGTTTGCAGTTCAACTAAAAAACATCAAAAAGAGAGGTGCTATAGCCTACAAGTTTAGCACGTGTGTGTGTCTGTCCAAGGCATCATAACTTTTGAACGTATGAGAGCTGACGTGATCGAGAAGGTTCTTAGCCATATTATATGTTGGTTTTGTGAGGGTTATTGAACATTTTTAATTTTAGGTTTAAAGTTATGAATCTGTACGTTAATTAGTTACATATTTTTATGCTAACTTAAGAATTGCTATGAAACAAACAATATTGAAAATTTGTTTTGAGAATTTATGATATTCAGTTTTTGGAACTCCTTCATTTTTTTTCAACAAATATGCGCGATTCATATTCAGACTACCTGACCCAGCAAAACGTTTGCTAATATTGTAAATGTAATTTTAGTAAAAAAAATTGGGTAAGGCACCCTTATTAGTGGGGGGTACGAAAACTAAATGTTGGCAGACCTACTCCATATGCTCAACAAATTTTATATACAAGATTGTCTTTTCTAGTACAATAGTGTAGTGGAGTATGTACATGTTAGAGAAGTCCACAGCTGGTGAGCGATACTTCAAATAGTGACAGTTTGCTTGAAACAAGTTGAGATCTTCTCTAAACAAATAGTCAAAGATGATAAAAAAGTGATTTTGTAGCGGTATAGCGGTAATGGCCGCAGGAAAAGGTAAGACAAATAACTGCAACACCGTACTTTACACTAGCCGTTTTGTCGGTGTTGACCCATTTCCTCGATTATAACGAGCTGCCTCGCAGACAGGCAGGTGTAGAACACTACACAGGAGACCCGGACCCATATGAACAAAAACTTTCGTGGAGTGTGTTTTAGTTGTCCTGAGAATGTTTCGCCTGCGATAGAGTACGTACACGTATAAGTAAGTACATTTTTAGAAGGACAAAAATATTTAGTTAAAAATTAGAACAAAAGTAAGAAGTTAATTTGTATCTTACAAATTAACTACTTATTTTTGTTGAGGTGTATTTTGGAACAGTACAAAGTTGGTTCAAATTTAATACATAATAATAAAACTTTTACAACAATACATTATTATATGTACAGCATCCATTCTTTACTTACGATTTTGTTTTTCCTTTAAAACAATGAATGAAGTTAATGAAATGAAAAAGGTCAATGGGATTCAATAGATGAAAGGGAGTCCTGTGTCCAAACAATATTTTAATTAACGGAAAATTTGTCTTTTGTCAAAACATAACTTAAACGGCACCTTGTTATCTTAACCTAGAAAGACTTTTTATTTAGTAATAAATATAAGTATAAGCGAGTTAACTTGATTAAAACTTCGGCGAGAGGGTTTTATTATTTTATGGGGTAAGACAGAGAATCAGCAGATAGCTCTCCTGGTAGCAGCCATAGTTTCAACTGATGCGTAGATATCTCATGCGTCGAGGCGTGCAGCACTGCCGGAATATCCTCCAGCACGATATGGCAATTCGCGGTATAAGAACCAGATGAGCGTATCTTCAAAAAAATAATTATAGTATCTTTGCAAGCATTACATACAAAAAAAATGTTTAATGCTCTAATAGTAGGACAACATATCAATATTTTTTTATCGCCAACTTTATACTATCTCTGTTAATGAGCTAGTAAAGTTTGAAGTGACGAATTCCAGCATTATTTTTGCTCTCCTGTAAAATTTACAGAATGTAGATACGTTCATCTGGTTCTTGTACCGCGAATTGAGGCTGACCATCTTTGCGGAAACAACATTAAAGGTGCCGCTAAGAATTGGTCACTTACACCGAGGGTTGGTGATAGTTTTCTGTTATATTTCCAATAGCTCCAGCACGATATAAACAAAACGTTTATATTTGGCTAGAAACGCTTATAATATTCTCCAATCCTATTAATATTATAAATGCGAAAGTTTGTATGTATGGATGTATGGATGTTTGTCACTCTTTTACGAAAAAACTACAAAGCCGATTACGATGAAATTTGGTATGTAGGTAGCTGAAGACCCAGAATAACATATAGGCTACTTTTTATCCCGGAGTTCCCGCGGGATTGGGACTTACGCGGGTGAAACCGCGGGGCGCAGCTAGTGATCAATAAAAATACAACTAAACCATTAGAATAATAATACAATAAACAAAAAAAAGCTGTGTTTCAGAATTGCTTGCCGATAGGATCGTGTTGTGGTTTTGTCCAAAATTTAAAAATGTGAATATTTTTATGCGCCTGCAGCCAATTTGAGCGCTGGAAAATTTCGCTTGTTAAACCACAGATCCATAATAATTGTTGCCTTTCACGGAACCGCTTTTGTACGGTCGACATTCCGATAGCTTCGTGCATTCGTCGTTTTGTTTAAAGCAACGTTTTGTTTAGTTTTGTTGGTAATTGTATTTGCACCCAACAATTATTTCGCATGTGGCAAAATGTATTAACATTAACTAACGTATTTGATACAACAAAGACGTCTTTGTCAGATTTAAGGTCTTTGGTCTGACAAATCCTGACGAGAGCTCGTTAAAGTAAATTGTACTGTACTTTGTACGACCTGCAAGAATAATTATTTATGATGTCAAAGATTTGTCTATGTTTTGGAAAGGAGGAATTGCGATAGAAGTTGCAATTTATTAGAAATGAGAAGGAAAATAGCTGGTTTGTCATTAGTACGCGTGTGTATGTACGTGTATTAAAGGGTGTCTGAGGGTTTATTAAGAGTGTATTTATTACATGGTTTATGTTAGTAAAAAAAAAGTATAACAAGAGAGTTTCAGTGGGACAATGAACATGCACACGGCTATTCTGATGATAAGAACTTACCGTGGCATATAGAAATCATTAACGTTATTGGTGCGAAGCTATCCTTTGTTAGGAGTGCTAAGTCTACCCGTTACTCTATTTGCTGAACTGAAACTTCCAGTGGCATTATGACGGCAGGAATAGGTAAGGTGACAAAACCAAATTGCTGCACAGCACGCTACCACTAGTTAGACTGAAAGCTAAGTGCTTCCTACGACTAACCCTCAAAGAAATGATTTTATAAATATTTTTGTTTTTTCCATTCTGTCAGCAATTAAGATTTTTTTATCCAACTTGCACAAGCCTGCAGTTTTTAAATATTGTAATTTACATACATACATTATATTAGTGTAATATTAGAAAAATTGCCAACCTAACTCGATAACTATGAGTAAGTATGTGCCAGAACATACCAAAGTTGGCGTCCGTATATTGTTTTAATAGTTTTAAAATATATTATTATGTAAAATGCCAGTTATTGTTGCTGGTTTGAATAGTCTACGAAAATTCACTTCAACGTGTGTACAAACTCGCGGCTACAGATTGGTAATCTTTAAATAAATGTATATAA
>NJDD01000023.1:76599-96607 GCA_002245505.1 Calephelis nemesis
ATGAACTCGGGCTGCCCTGCAGTTCTTTTGTGCAACGGCTTGCCCAGATTGACACGTTATATGGTGGAGAGTAGGATAGCCGGCAGAATTTGAAGTACCTCCCGGGATCCCATTAGAGCCTAGCAAGTTGTATATACTTAAAATAGAATCGCTATTGCAAATCCTTCCTTTTAACGATTCAGTTAACGATAAAAAAAATCTCACAATGTGAAAACCAAAACATGACACTTTGTTATTGTTTTGATGTGACAACGTCTTAAATTAGGTTGAGACTCGGAGTCACTCTTGAAAAAGTGTAACGCCCGCTCACGTCTGTTACGCTGAGTCACCGAAACAGAGAAAGAGGCCCGCGGGACGGGCGAATGCCTTGCGTCTCTCTCCCACACATTCTACTGAGAAAAAGACGTTGTCACGTAAAATCTTGGCCCGTAAAACCGACTTTACAGGCAATCATTTTTTTATGTACCTTACGGACGTCCGAACATCCAATATGATGTTCGCGACTTATATATCCCATAGTTTGCGAGGCTCAGTGTACTTTCATTATCTAGATATCCTGTAAGTCGCGCCTGTCAGCCACGTCCGATAGTGTGTCTCCAGTTTTGACGGCGGTGGAAACGTTTAAAAGCCTTGTCATATCCTGTGTCACTTGGAAGACTTCTCGCCACTACAGTAACACGGGTTTCGCCGATCTGTAGAGTAAAGGCTTATTCTTCGTCTGTTTATTTTTGAACCTGCATTATGCTCTTTAAGATTGGCCGGTTTACACAATTACTATTTATGAACAAAAATGCAAGTTTCAAACTCAATTTTCTTATTATAAACAAAAGAGTACTAAAACATTAAGAAACGATGAATTCAACCATTATGTGCTCTACAAAATTTATATACACATGTTTAGTTATTTTGTAGAGAAGACAAAATTTACATAAACATATTAGTTATACATTTTACATCATATTAGTTTTACATCACATCTTTCTCATTCAGAGTCTCTTACACTTGTCAGTCAGAGAGACAGATTGTTTATTCTACAGAAGATCGGAAGATTGGATGGACGAACCAACACGAAACGAAACAACATTTACTTATACATACACACGTACCTAAACAAATAAATTAACAATTAATGTTCCCTACAAATGACGCTATTATATAAATATTTCTGGACAAATTACTCAAATAAAACCACAAAATAGCTCTCGGAAATGTTTTAATCCAAAATAAGTATATTTAGTTAACATCCGACCCCTTACATGTAAATGCTTAAGGATGGCGCACATTTGGACGGGCCGGCGGATTTTTCCGTGGCACGTTTCCGGGCGGCACCCTGCGTGCATTCCCAGATTCGGCCTACAGACCCCAAAGAGCAAAGTAAAACGATAATATTATAAATCTGAATAGAGGTGCTAATGTCATTTTAAGTTTTATATAACAACTACTAGAGGCGCCACTTTCTATACTTGTTGATGTTAAAACTTAAAGCTATTTCTTCTTTTTACATTACTCTTTGGTATTGGGTATGTTAATCCGCCGACAGCCCGGCCGCCTGAGTGTTCTTTGCAATACGATGCGCTCCGACCTACCACGCTCTGCGCTATCTTGTAATGTTCACGTATCTATTCCTTCACGTACCTTCTTCTTATTGGTCAACATTAATTTAAATAAAAACTTTGTGTTTTATTGCAAAAGTTAAAAAGAGAGAAAGACGATCAGTTTTCCTCTTTTTTAACCTTCGCTTTTTAATGATAAAATCATCTGTACGCCAAAGATGTTAGTCGTTTCAAGATGCTTATGATGTGTAGCTGATCTGAGAAGACGTAACCTTTAAAACCGGAACAAGGCATTTTGTGTCCACATGCTTAGCAATAACATTTTTTTAGATTATCTTATGTGATTTTCCGAGGAACGTTTATTTATCTATTTATTATTCAATTCGATCTTGTACGCAATGTCTGTTCGCCAATTACCAGCTTTTAGATTTGTAGTCTGGGAGTAGACGTGACCAAAATTAATCTGTGAATGAATTGTTTAGTTGACTCTTAGTAGCTTAGTTTCTAGGGGTTTGGTCAAGGGCGCCGTCGCCTTATTCTATCTATTTTATTTTGCATTCGCAATACAAAGTAAGCTGATCTGGGGGCACGGGAGTGCCCCCGCCAAGACGAACCAAGCGAAGCGCAAGCGCAAGGACACTATACCTACCTTTTCTCGAAACGGTTCGTCGTATTTTTGAACCTTCATAACTTGAGTTTGGATTATACTTGATAACCAAAATTTTAGGATATGGTGTCAGTGGTAGACTTAATAAACCTCAAAAGTTTCAATTACATTGCTCTTATACTTTAGATTTTATTGATACCTAAAATACCCCGATTTCGTCTCTCACTCCCTGAGTGATGATCAATAAAATTCTTAAGGTACTTTCTTAAGTCCTAGAAAGCTGAAATTTGGTATGTAAGCTAGTATTAGTAACCAAACAACAAAAAAATCCTAAATCTTGATACTTTTACCCCCCAACCCCTAACTAGGGGGTGAAAGTTTGTTTGAGACTTCCGCAAATTTTGATGCTAGAGGTCTGAATGCGGCCGCGGAGGGGTAAATCTTTTGATAGCGTCGTATAAAAAGTGCTGCAATGTGTACGAAAAAAATCCAATACCTCCCCTCCCAACTTTCCCACCCTCACCCCTGTATCTCAGTAATAACATCACGATGAAAAATTTGGTTTGCGGTATCGTATTAAGAGGGCTAAATTATAGTATAACAAAAACTTAAATTTGGCCCCTCCTCCTCATTTTTACCCCCCTAAGCCTGTATCTCAAAAACTACAACACGTAGAAGAATTCTGCTTATTACGGGATCATGTTGAGGGTGCTAAAAAAAGTAGCAAATTTTGATGCTAAAGGTCTGAATCTGAAATAGGGAGTCTGGTGGGTATTTGACCTGGAATTTGATAGATTAAAAGCACGGGATTTTATTTAAACGATCGATGTAATGTAATTCGTTGCAAAGCACAAGACAGAGAGCTTAAAAGTCTTGCCGCCGACCCGCCAGTTAAGTCCACACGCTTTGCACGCCTACGAGATTATAGCGGAAAAACTCTGCCACGCGCTACGAACTACGCGGTACAAGCTATGGCTGTAGTATTTGCCCGTAACTTGAGTGTAAAATTAGGGCTTATCGATTTAGGGCTGGGCATGTAGGGCTAAAAACTTGGCTCTACATGAGATCTGATTACTTTTTGACAGTGCGAGCTATATGGTCTCGTCTTGGCAACATTTGACATGAAATGTTTTTGTGGGATACACATTTTCCGTACCCACTTTGTTGCTTTTCCAGGTATTCATCTTCTTATCTTTCTAAGGTGCTGCGAAAGATTTGAATTGATATGCTTAAAGCTATATAATGTTAATAAATCCAGATTAAATCTAGCATAGTTTAGTTTATGCGGTGAAATGTGTGTCATGATGTGATAAAGTTCTAAGTTTCTTCTTACATATGTACCTGCGAATCTTCACGCCAAGTCCATTTACATTATATTAATAGGCTGACTTCAATAAAAAAAATTGATTTTGTTCCTAACAGTCTATGTCATGAAAATCAAATAATTACGGTTTCTTCTATGGCAGCGACATTCTGCCGTTGTGTCTACATGACAATCAATGATAACATAAATTTTCTCGTGTTGGTTCCTTTAAAGAATAGACCATCTGCCTTCCTGCCAGGCAGCTCGTAAAAGGCGAGCATAGGCTTACGTTCACTAACACCGTGACATCTGACTAAGTGGTAGAGTTTCGCAACGACTCATCCCTATTGGTACCACCGCCTTGCCTATTCCTGTCGCCATAACGTCATGACGCATTCCGGTTTGGCGGGTAAGGTAACCCGTAAAATTACTTTTGGGATTTTAGGACTCGAGTCCTAAAATCCCGCCCTCAGTTTGGCAACGCCTTATGGTGTTTCTAGGCGGCGTATATTTCTTAAGATCAGGAAATCCGTCTGCTTGTTTGCCTTCCAATATAATAAAAATGTCGTATTAGTACTCCATGAATACATAACGTCTAAGTCTGAATAAGGCTGGTGCTAAAACCGTCAAGAGGTAAGATACTTTATATTTGGTGACAAGGATTTAACACTACGTGAAATTTTATTAGACTAGTGTTCAAAAATATTGTTAGATATCAAGGCTTCTTGCCGCCCCTTACAACTAAGAATAAGATCTGTTATTCTTACTGTTGCCTAAACTCTAGACATTACAAAAAGGTGTAAAGTTTTTCAGAGTATGATTTACCTAAACGTGTATTGGAAGTTTGGCCATTGTGGCTTTTGAGGGGTAAGAGATAGAAAAATGTAATAAAGTAGGATTTTGTTGTTATATGAATAGTGGACTACTTAGCTTACTTTAGTTTTATGAAATCTACGTATATCAAAAGATGTCAGATTCAATGCACAATAACGAAAATTAATACGTATTAAATGAAATTAAATGCCAGTCAGACATACCTCAACAGCAAACAAATCTAGAACATTTTGTCAGAGCAAAATCCTCGTCTAGAATAATAGTCTAGTAAAAGAGATAGACGAATCCATTATTTAATTTGGGTACTTAGTCAGGCTCGGTCGTAGAGGCCTGGAACTATTACCGGCATCTCTGTTTTTTCGTTTCTTATTACAATACAATGTATGCTTGCTATTGTCGCGATTAGAAGTTGGGGTAATCCATATGCTTATTGGTACTAAAACTCGAGCTGGTATACCCTTATCCACTTGATTAAAAAGAAATTCATCTGTTTGTTTATCAATAATATAACAGATAATAACACAAAATAAATGTAGAAAGATTGATGCCCTTATTATTATTCTTTGACTTGTTAGAATTTAATCGTATACGCATTTGAAATACACCTTCAAATAAAATTTCACTAAGCCAAAACACATATTGACCAACCATTCTTAATAAGGAATCAAAACTTTGTAAATGCGTGGTCCAGAATTACTATGTCCCTGTTTAAATGTCACCCTCGTTAAAGAAAGGTTAGTTTCACCGCCAGTAAGCGAACATTCGCTGCATACAAAAATAGCTCTGTATTTTGAAGCTGATAACTGAATAACGTGTCCATTTTTAATTTTTCAACTTCAATAAAGCATCTGTATTTTGTTTGACTTTTTTATATATATACTAGCTGCCCCAGCAAACTTCGTCCCGCCAACATCCGGATAAAAACTATCCTACCTTTTAAGATGGACCAAACTACAGATATATGAGAAATTTTATCGAAATCGGTTCAGTAGTTTTGGAGTTTAATGGCAACATACATCGTGACACTAGATTTTTATATATATATACATAATAACTTCAAATCCGTGACAATTTCTATACATACATTATCCCGTATTGATCCAGATTCCCTTGGTAGAATAGACTTCTTCACAGTTTATAAAAGGTGAGCATAGTTTAAACGGTTCTTTGCTAAAAAGGCTACTGGTGGAGTAGTACTGTGCAGTGCCGAGTAGGGATCGACGACTTCACCTATTCCTACAACCATTAATTGAAATTACCGTTTCCTGATACGGAGATAGCCGGCAGATTTACAGATCAAGTTTTTTAGATCAAGAAGATTTACAGTATATCTATAGTTGCTTGCTTGCTTGCGGTCTTATTCCATTAAAAAACACAGCGGAGACATATTCTAAGGTTGAGACACACTAAACTAGTACAAGCCCATTCACTCTTGTTTCAGAATTTAGGTTTGTATTTCTCTAAATACTGACCGATATTAATTACACAATGACTACGTTATGAAACCTGCCTGAAAAGATTTTTGTCCTCAAATGCATGTGAAGTTTGCCAACAGCCATTAGGGGAAGAAAGACCGAGCGCAGTTGAACGTACCTATGTAGGTTAATACTTTACATCTGGAAGCAGTCGCTGGAACGTGGAGAAGGGACAATTTGCTTTTATTTTTGTCTGAAGTTGGCTTCAAATCAAGTTATGCAAGTCTTCAAGTTGGGAAATAATTTGCAAATGTGAACTTCATTGTTGTTTACTTGAAGTAGTGTTTTAGTTGATTTATACGTCCATAGCAACCATTTTCTTCTTAATAGTTGGTACAGACTAGCTAAGTTAAAAGAATTTTTTTTTTTAATTTGTAGGTACATTATACGATTTGTCTGTAGACACCCAAGATGACAATCGGGTACTATTTACTTGAGGCTCATATACTTACTAGATTTCTCCTAATGAAGAACATGTCAATGGCAAGCACTGACGTCATGGCAACGTAAAAGGTAAGGTAGTGTTAACCCGAGAAAGTGTTGCAGACAGACAGACACATGCCACACAGACTGGTTGCTGTTGTGAAATAAACCGGTAATCAGAAATACTAGGCGGATGGATGCTGATCAGAAAAAATCAGGTCAGAAAAAATAGCTGTTAGTTGTGGTAATTCAATGCTACATTTTGAAATACACAATTTTTTTTTCTTTTGAAAGTTAGGAACTTACAGTCAATCAGAAACCAAACTACACTACTTTCATCCTTCAATCGTACTCCTAAGGCCTAAATTCTTATCGCACTATTGATAAACATAGACTGAAGTAATCCAAGGTTTACGATCACATTAAAGCTTGTATTACACTATTATGAACTTTAAGAGATCTATCAACTTAGTTCATAAATAGAGCAAACAGTTATACCTAGTTTAATAAAAATAAAAAAGTCGATAAGGTATTTCCCAAATGAACTGTACGTTGAGTACACATGGAAAATTCTGCATGGACATATTATGTACTTCTTCTTACCATTTTATTGATACGAATTGTGCCTCAAAGTGTATTCAGGCTATGTCTTTACCGTTCTGTCGCTAACCTCACTCACGCTCGCCTCAGCTATGAAGCTGACGATGAGAAATCGCAGATCGTATTTCATACAATGAATATTACCACCCTTGAGGCAACTAATATTTCTCTTGGTGAAATTGTCATGAAATTAGTCTACCGTCTACTGAAATGGTTTTTTTCTTTGTTTCCGTGCTAAACCTTTTATAAGATTTTAGCTGCTAATTGTGTTTGTTGCCAAACAAGAGTTTCATCTAATTTCATGACAAATGGGATATAGGATCCCTATCAGCCAGTAATTTGTCCCACTTACACAGGATAAATCCAAAAATTGGAAAGATTTTGAAGTTAAAATTTCTTTAGCGGCGTTGTATACTTTTTTAAATTGGTAAAAAATGTTAAACTCGCGTCAGAACATGTGTCTTGATCGAAAATCCTTGATGCGGAGGGAGAGTAGACCAGCGGCCACAAAATGTATCCAGGCACAGAAGGCAATCTACATACAAAGTGCGTTACACTAACGCACACATAGACACCTCTCACGGACACGGCATAAACCAAAGAAGACCACTTGGAACGCGAGTAACATCCGCTTGAGATACGCATACATGAATTTTTTTATGCAAAAATGGAACATAAAAACACATAAACATGAATGTGTGTATGAATGTATCTTCACGCCCATATCCCCGAAGGAGTAGGCAGAGGCACAACCAGGGCACCCACGACTAGCCGAAGATACTAAGTCCCATAATGTGATAGGTGGCAAGCCTATCGCCAACCGGGCACGTTTCCAATCCCGACCAACATTTTTTTTTTGTTGGCCGACCCGGGATTCGAACCACATAAACATCTTCACGCGAAGTCCCTCGCGTAGTAATGAGAATGATCGTAATGAGAATGTCAGCGAATGTCATTAGCACGTCATCTGCTTAAGGCAAGCATATATTATTTTTAGTGAAAAGAAAATAGTTATTATAGATAATTGTACAGTGGACGATTTTTTTTTACAATTCAACATTAAACTGTGATTTCTTTAATTTTAGTCTACCAATTGTTACTACCTATGTATTTAACTTGCTGTTAGATTGTCTATAATATGTATTTTATGTACTATAATATAGTCTTAACGACATTTTTTGCAAAAAAAAGCTTAAACACTAAAATTAATACAATTATAGATGTTTTGGTTGCCTGCGATTAGATTTTGCCGTTTCTACTTCTGACTTGCTTGAATTGGGTTAATAGTTTAGTTTAATCGACAGAGTTAAACTTAATCGCACTTTAAAATTATTTACAATTCTTCTGTACCTGGTTATATTTTGTGGCACGGCGTAGAAGAGGAAGTGCTCCTCCTCTTTCTAACGCGCGGCGAAAGTTAATGCTTACTTTATTTCATGTAAACTTTATAAAATAAAAAATAAAAACATTTGAAAATTGTGAGTACGAAAGCCGAACTAAATGCTAAATGCATTATCTGCCAGTCAACCTTTAGGCTAACAGAGATTAGGATAACAGAGAACAGTAGGTACCAAGTAAACAAAAACAGACAAAATATTTAATTCAAATTAAATAACCTCATACCGCCATACTTACACAACACCGTACACATGAATAAGTTAATAATACAAATTATGTATATATACATACATTGTATAATATACAAATTATGAATATAATATAATTAGAGAAACGTTGCATATTATAAACATAATTGTTATAATATAAAATAAACAGCAAACAAGACAAAATTACTAACCATCTATATATAAAAAAGAAAGTGGTGTTAGTTACACTATTTATAACTCAAGAATGGCTACACCGATTAGGCTGAAAATTGGTTGAAAATTGGTAACTTAAAACCGGGAGGAGGACATAGGATACTTTTTATCCTGTTCAATTGTGAGGTATAAAAATGTCCATGTAGGCGTATCTGTGGTGTAAGTGCTCTACCATGTCGTGTCCGTGAGAGGTGTCTGTAATACTTTTTACGGGCCAAATACTTGCCATTGGGCAGGTAGCACAAGAGCTCACAAATGATGTTCCTCCGTAGTAGGAACAGATTCTGTAGCGAACAAGTAAGAAATACTGAAACATAGATGTAACACCCGATCTAGTCGATCGCTATAACCATATCCTAAAACTTATCCTATTAATATTATAAATGCGAAAGTTTGTATGTATGGATGTATGGATGTTTGTTACTCTTTCACGCAAAAACTACAAAGCCGATTACGATGAAATTTGGTATGTAGGTAGCTGAAGACCCAGAATAACATATAGGCTACTTTTTATCCCGGAGTTCCCGCGGGATTGGGACTTACGCGGGTGAAACCGCGGGGCGCAGCTAGTTACACAATAAACGATGCAGTAGCTACTCAATTAGGTACTTACTTCTCACTACACTGTATACAACTATACACGTGTCACGCAAACAACTATAGCTTACACCCATCTGTTGCTCAATAAACCATTGCAAGCATTGTAATAAGAGTTCTTATATAAATAAAAACTACGTTAAGGCCCCATACTCAGTCAGCCAGAAGAGCCAATCACCGCGCTCCCCCGTTCCATGATTACTATGAACAATGGCGCTCTAAAGTAAACGTCTTAAGCGACAAATCACTATTTTTGACACTATATAAGTAATTTGAAAAAAAAGTATAAAAACTGAAACACTTATCTTTTAGGTATAGTACTTATCTATATTTACGTTAAATCTGGTGTCGATATTTTCATATTTGAAGTAGACATTTGGGTTTTGCTTTCAAAAAAGGGTCAACTCTTTGATTTTTTTCTATCGAGCAAAGTGCAATGAATCGTGTTTTGGAAACACTTGTCTAGTAAAGCATATTCATGTTAATCTTGTGTATTTTTGTCACCAAGATCCATGATTGCTTTATATGAAAAAAATATTATACTGCTGACGTATTTTAGCATACATGGACCCTTAACACGGCACAGTATGCGTGTCTACTCAAAACCACCGAAGGAGTATGCAGAGGGCTCTATTCCCCCGCTCAGTGAAGACGTAAAGTGCCGCTGAGTGAAGACCAAATAATCCACTCCCGTGATGCCCACAACCAGAGCCTCAGATGCAAACATACCAAGGTATGTTTGAACAAACAGGGCTGCAACGTTTTAGTTTAGTCAACGTTAAAACAATAGAAAAACGTCAAAGTTAGATGAGAAATTGGCGTTTGTATAAATACATATTTGCACTGTATAACGTCTACTAATAAAGTATTCCCCTACTCAGATCGAAAAGTTTTTCGATTACTTGTTTCTCTAATCTCTTGGCGGATTACAAAAACCTGTTTCCATCTAATAGGCACTCCTAGCAAGTTCTAAATTTGCAGACATCTCTTCTTGATTTTTTACAGGATAAATTTAAAGCACTCAGACACATTTTTTACTCTTTTCTAAGTATTTAACAGGCCACTTTTGTATTTCTTTCTTATCGTATATTTATATATTTGTTAAACATATTGAAATATGGTGAAGTATTTCATATATTACAAAGGTTAGTAAAACCACAGAGTTTATTTACGTAGCAGCCTACATAAAATACCTAATAACGTCTTCATATAATTTATATTTCTGTCAAAATCGATATTTTAATGAATAATCTTTATATATATAATTCTTCTGTGAGTGTGTATGTCACTGAACTCCTTCTAGACGGCTGGACCGATGTTGATGAAAGTTTTTGTGCGTGTTCAAGGGAATTCGATAATGGTTTAGATTCACAATTTGTGTCTCTTGGAAAATGTTTTTTTAATTATTTTTTTAATAATAAGTCGTTGTTGATTTTGGAATGTTTCACATCGAATCCGATAGACTGCGCTACTGTCGAAGCATTAAAGTCAAGCGATACGAAGTTTGCTGGGTCAGCTAGTACGTTATAAATTAGGCTTCGGCAAAACTTTCGGGACCAAAATTCGTGAAAACGAAGCCGAAGTGACTACCACTCGGCGGGCAGTGCCTATACTACGTATATACGGCGCCTTGCAGCTTGCCGCACGCACGCACGCGACTTGTAGTCAGACGTCAGAGATGTTACTAGTTACGTATTTCTTAATACATATTTAAATTTCCAATTTTATTTATGATATTGGAAAGCAAACAAGCAGACGGATTTCCTGATAGTTAGAAATTCACGCCGCCTAGAGACACCAAAGGGAGATGGTGCATTGCCAATCTTAGGCCGGGATGTTAAGCCTCGAGCAAAAAGTAAGTTTACCTGCTACCGAACCGAAACACATCAACGGCAAGCGCTGACATTGTCGCGGCAGGAATAGGTAAGGTGGTGGTACCATTCCGGGCGAGTCGTTGCGAGACTCTACCACCTAGTCATATGTCACGGTGCTAGTGACGATAAGCCTATGCTCGCCTTATACGAGATGCCTGGCACAGGAAGGCAAATGGTCTACAGTGGACCTCCGGTAATCCGACAAACGTTTTGTAGGGCGATGGCGGATTACCGAATTTGTCGGATTATAGAGTACTGCCTAATATTGACGGATTTTTATGACGACCTTGCGATCTGATTAATCATAAATACCTACATTTATTTAAACTAAGAATCACAATAATGTAGGTACATTACAGTAAACACCGTAAAGGAGAGGCTGCGTGTTAGTTACAACTTCATAGTTCAAGTTAATCATGCATTAGTAAAGATTTACCGAAAGATTTAGGTATAAGGAACAATGTTAGGAGTGTCGGATTACAAGAGGCGCCGGATTAGACAGGGTTCGGATTAACGGGGGTCCACTGTATATTGAAAAGGAGCCCGGACCAACGCGGGGACCAATTTTACAAGAATTTAAAAACTTGGTTTATAATTAAAACAAAATAAAAACATGAAATAACCATCGTATTTTTATTTTTTTTTTATTTTTTTAGCACTTGCCCTGTGCGTGGGATAAATTTCTATAATTTTTTAAAGAAAGAAAAAATTTCGCCCCAGACAGGATTTGAACCTGTAACCTTTCGTCTCAAGCCGACGAATGCTCTAACCAATTGAGCTACTGAGGATTCAAGTCCCGTGGCGATGAAACGAAAGGTTACAGGTTCAAATCCTGTCTGGGGCGAAATTTTTTCTTTCTTTAAAAATTTATGAAATAACCAGATATGATGTGAAGCGATCAGCTTCTTGATCCATTGGAAAGTGTGCAACTCTAACTCATACAGGCTCCAGTTCGATTACCGACAGAAACATGTGACTAACGTAGATATCTGTACTTATGGAGCTATAATACCCTTGCCACAATTATTTAATACAGTAGGGTTACTCTTGAATATCTATTTCATGCAAATTGTAAATTTGACTAGGATTTGTCATTTTAAGTTCTCTTTAGCACAGTAATAACGGATGATTAACATGTAGTTACAACAAAATTTAATGAAATAAAATCATCTACTCATCATCATATTTGTACAAAATAATAATAATAATAATAAACTCTTTATTGTGCAACTAAAACATGAAATTGTTACATATTACATTTATAAAAACATATTTTATACAAAAGGCGGTACAAAATACTGTACGAAAAGGTAAAATTATAAAATATATATCAAAGAAAAGATATTCGGAATTTTAAAGATTGTTTCTACGAAGTCCTTTCGTTTATGGCTGGGGCTCTCACCGCATTGCCCTCCTCTAAACCCGGCAACCAGGAGACACCAAATATAATAAACGTTGCATGTTTTCCCCGTGTTGGTCCGAGCTCCTTTGTAGAATAGACCATCTGCCTTCCTGTGCCAGGCGAGCATAGGCTTGCCGTCACTAGCACCGTGATATCTGACTAGGTGGTAGAGTTTCGCAGCGACTCACCCGGATTGGTACCACCGCCTTACCTATTCCTGCCGCCATAACGTCATGACGTGTTCCGGCTCAGAGGGTAAGTCTTGGTGTCTCTAGGCGGCGGGAATTTCTTACCATCAGGAAATCCGTCTGCTTGTTTACCTTCCAATGTCATAAAAAAAATGAGACTCGAACCTTACATCTTGTGTACGTTTACAGGTTTTCGACAATGCTAAATATTTATTACGATTAAATCACAGCTAGTACGTATTAGGTACCTAATACCTATGAAAGGCGCAAACTGTTACCCGCCTCATACGTCACTGCGTATGCAGTAAATTAATAATGTTTTAGATAATACAGAAACGAAACTATGGTAATGTTTATCTCGTTCTGGTAAGTAATAATAGCAAGGACTATACTGCAGGCGTGACCCCGAGGCCCGGGCGTGCGTGGGAATGGAGGTTTGAACACGACTGACGTCACCCTCATTACATTAGCTGCCTTTGATATCTGAGAGAACCATGTAACACCAAATTTAATGAGCGTCACCTACATACTAAGATGTCAAACGACTTTACTCGTCTGGGATTTATGTCTCAACGCGTGGACCGCTTGGAAATCGTAAAACGATCAAAAACGGACATAGGCTGTATTTTGTCCCTACGTATTGATATTACCTACGTTATGATTATTATTGCTTCACATTATATCTGGTTATTTCATGTTTTTATTTTGTTTTAATTATAAACCAAGTTTTTAAATTTTTGTGAAATTGGTCCCCGTGTTGGTCCGGGCTCCTTTTTAATATAGACTATCTGCCTTCCTGTGCCAGTCATCTCGTAAAAGGCGAGCATAGGCTTACCGTCACTAGCACCGTGACATATGGCTAGGTGGTAGAGTCTCGCAACCACTCGCCCGGAATGGTACCACCACCTTACCTATTCCTACCGCCACAGACAAGGCAGATATACAATGCGAATGTGGATGGATGTAGGTACCCGGGGAGACCAAGGCTGACATTTCACGATCAGATCAATCGGATATTATCCGAGGGTGGTGTCAAGAGTCTCCGAAACCGGCGTGTTTGTATGAAAAGGGTAATGAATGTGAAGGAAGCAAGACAGGTTTGTCAGGATCGTGAGGTCTGGCACTCGATACCCTCTGCCTACCCCGCAAGGGACTTAGCGTGAAGATATGTATGTATGTATGCATGTATGATTATTACCATTCTCGGCTACAAGATAGCAATGTTGCATACTTTTAATAAGTGACGGGTATGTCTTAATGTCAGGAGAGCCACATGCTCGTTTCCTATCCTAGTTTTTTTGAAGTGAAAACTTCTATAGCGGCGTTGCACACTTTATTTGGAGTGGGAAAAAATTCTAAACTCGACACGTGACCTGATCGAAAATTCGTAAGATAACGCAGGGCGCTTTGCGCGAATGATCTTGTTGTTGTGTATAGTTAGTGATAGTACTCTCATACTGATTAAACCAATCCGTGCAAAATTATTCCCTAACCATTCCAAAATATCAAAATGCACAACGTTAATATTCAAGTTTTAACTTCTGCCGACACTCCCGGAGTGCAACCCGTCGTTTTTTTAAATACGTCGTCATTATGGAACATACGTCAATGCAGCCACCGCCGCGGCCGTAACGCGGTTGTATCCAGTCCAGACAGTTACGTAAGAATAAACTTATTTATAAACTAGGCTAACGTCTTCAGATTTATTATACATTGCTATCTCAGTCAATAGGTGATGTTATGTACAATATCATCAGAAAATGCGGCTGCTTCTTCATCTTCCGTTAATATAAACTTGGAAAAGTAAGTTCAGTCTCACTGAAGCATAATAATTATATACGAGTATAAGCTGCATTTTTGTAGTTTTGCTATTAACTTTGTAAAGGCACATCACAAAAATCATAATTTAAAACTAACTTTCTGTAACTTTCTATGAAAAAAGTACTCTAATTGTTTAGTAAAAGTAGGTGGCATGCACTTGAACACGTATGTACGTACTAATGCCCGTTAATAGACGTAATATGCTAAAATTTACTATTTATATGTGAATAATTATTGTAATCTGGCTCTGACATAACAGTTGTTTTTATTCCATTGAAGTTGTTACTTTCGTCTGTTTAAGATTCAGCAAGGTACTTGTTGAGAATATGTTTTATTTTATTGTTTTTTAGGTAACAGTACCGAGGATACCAACCTACAGTCATTTTAATTATTTTTAACTGCCTTGTTTGCCTACGTTAGCTAGACTAGCTAGATTAGTTAACGTCTCAGACCAAATGCATGGTTTGGGTTATAATAATAATGGGGCTATGTATTTGTGTAATGTAATGAATGTTGCTGTAAATAATAGAGAAAAAAAGCTATACTAAAATAATTTGGGTTCGGAGCATGTGATTTTTTCCATTTGTTTTTCGACTAAACTGTTGTGTATTATATATAAGTACTGACCTTGTCCGTACCGGTAAACTTTCCAAGTATCCCGGACAATAAATAGGGATGCAGGTAAAACTTAAACTGGCTTATTAATAAACATAGCCAAAAGTGATAGTAAAGATATCATAGCCCATTTCACAGTGTGAATATAAAACCAGATTGAAACTGGGAGTAATTTATGTGGATGGACAATACACTATGTCGTGTTCTGAATAATTCTAAGCGCCTTACCATGAAAAATTTAGACGCCTGTTTACTTAAAAACTCTCAAAAATCGACATCCAAATAGGTACTTAGATAATGAGGCAGCATGATATTGACAAATTAATCAATTTTAAACAGTGTTTAGTAAAATGTATGTTTAACGAAAATTTAAACTTTTTTGTGGTAAAATGGTTTTTTTTTTACAATATTGATGCGTATACTATGACTGTCGGCGAGCCAGCTACTAGTTTTTAGCACCATTTTTCTCTTGCTCCGTGTATTTGTAGGGCAGCGGCCTTGCATTGCATTTACATGTAGAGAATTCAATTCACCAATACAATCCCGGGATTAGCTGTAGATAATCCCGAAATATCGGGATTAGAAAAATCGACCGGGATTGAATCCTCTAGTTACATGTCACTTGGTCACACGAACATGTACAACAAGTTCGGATAGCGTTTTCACTTCAAAATAAAGTGTTTATTGCGAGGCAGAAAACTTTTATAAAAACGTGCAGGCGATGAACGCCATCTATCGGTAGGGGTGAAAATTTTAAAGTTTGGCGCGATGTCCGCGTGTGGAGTTCAGCAGCAGGTATTAATTGGAATAGCTTCTCATAGCACTACCAATGATAGATCCGGTAGGAAACGCGTAGGGGACCTACATCAAAAATTATTAGCAAAGCCAAAAAGTTTTGGCGTATTTGCAGCACTAATGCCCGATTTCACCAAGAGCCCCTATATTTAGAGGACCTTTTAACGTGTTTTAGGGGACAATTTTGTATTGAAACAGTCCCGTAAGTAACGTTAAAAGGTCCCCTAAAGTATAGGGGCTCTTGGTGAAATCGGGCATAAGAGGACCTTTCTCTATTGCTTGTTGAACATGGTTGTGCTAATGAAACTAGTTTGGCTTTTTTGGCAGGCGGAAGATTTATATCCCAATAGTGTTTCTGTAAAAAAATGCTAATTGGTTGTTGAGAATATTGATTATATTGGTAAATTAGCTGGTAAACCCTGCGCCTTGTTATCTATTTAGCTCTTACAGGGTAACCTAAGCCCTTCTCCTAAGTCTATTTTTACTTATTTGACCGCCTCGTTGGTCGAGTGGCTAGCGTATACGCCTAACTACATCGACTTACTGTGAGGCTCGGGTTCGATTCCCGACGGGGGCAGGCATTTATGTGATGAAAATTTAAATGCCTGCATTTCCGGGTCTGGGTGGTTATTAAATTTATTCTGGTATCTTTATAAGTATTTCTATGTATTAGAATCGTTGACTAACACCCATAACACAAGCATATAATTTGCTTACTTTGGGGTTAGATTCAATTCGTGTCAAACTTGTCCTGGGATATTTATTTATTTATTTATTTTTAAGTCAGCCATTTTGACATCACAGGGAACGGAGCGAAATCGTGTCGCTTTTCTTATTTTAACCTATTTTTAAGATAATATTTAAATCAGTTAGCCATTTTGACATAAAAACAGAACATACGATTTCGCTTTTCGTGTTTTATCTCATGCAAATAGTAAATCTATTTTTAAGAAAATATTTAAATTTGTTAGCCATTTTGACAAAAAAACGGAATACACGTTTTCGCTTTTTTTATTTTACTTCACGTAAATAGTAGACTGGTGATCGTGACTTGTGGCGCTCTTTGGGGGAGGCCTAGGCCCAGCAGTGGAAGTCTTTCGGCTGATGATGATGATGATGATGAAATAGTAGGAATATTTTACTGTCTCTACCATTTTATATGAACTTCACCAATTCCCGTTAAATCAATTAAACCTAATTACATAAACTTATAACAGAAGATTCTTTAAAAAATGTATCTTCACGCCCATATCCCTAAAGAATTAGGCGGAGTCACAACTAAGGCACCTACGACTAGCCGAAGACACTAAGTCCCGATAGGTGGCAAGCCTAACGCCAACCGGTCACATATCCAATCCCGAACAACATATTTATTTTTAATAGAAAATTGGAAAAACCAAATATTCGTTTTGTTGCCCGACCCGGGATTCGAAACCAGGACCTCATGCAGTCAAGTTCAATACCTAAACCGCTAGATCACAGAGGCGAAATATACAGAAACTGTTATACGCCATATGCTGGAAAGTCATTCCGGTCAAAATGAACACCGGCGATGGTAACTTCAAATATTGACATTTATTATCACCGTTTGATTAGAAATTGCTATCTTCTGAAAACCAAGCAGATCCGAGTTCAGTATAATACCATTTATTTAATGTTTACGTGAAATAGTCTTACACGGTGTTATAATTCGCGGTATAAGAACCAGATGAGCGTATCTTCAAAAAAATAATTATAGTATCTTTGTAAGCATTGTAAACAAAGAAAAACATTTTTATTGTTTAATGCTCCAATAGTAGGACAACATATCAATATTTTTTTATCGCCAACTGTATACTATCTCTGTTAATGAGCTAGTAAAGTTTAAAGTGACGAATTCCCGCAGTATTTTTGCTCTCCCGTAAAATTTACAAAATGTAGATACGTTCATCTGGTTCTTATACCGCGAATTGAAGGGTTGAGTTCGAGAATGGTTTAACTGTTTTTTTTTTCAAAAATTAGTTATTGGTATCGTTGGATTCAAAGAGAAATAATCTATTTAATACCCTTTTCAAAATAACAAGAATCGCATTATATCTCGAGATCTTCAATATTAAAACGGTTTAATTGTCAAAAGTTGACAATAGACTACAGGCCCATATAAAAATAGATGGGTCATATGAACATTATGAACCAGAACCAGGTTATATATATATAAGACGATATAAGAGCATAAAGTAATAAGATTCAGCACTATGCCTTCACCTGAAAGCTGTCCAACTGAGTGCAGGTGAGAATTCAAAAGTGCAGGTAGAGTGAGTCCATATTTTTGGACATTTATTTTTGTACGGCATTGCTTTATCTTTGCCTGTAGCCGGAAAATGTGGAAGTTTATAACAAGCGCTAAAATTGAAGTATCATTCAATTTTTTTTTCGGTTGTTGTTTATTGCGATTTTTAATTACCCAATATTCAAGGAGACAATGACAGCAGAGCTGTCTACTAAACTGGTCTTAGAACTGATCACTAACTACTATACGAGTATCACAAAATTAGTTTCTTTTTAAAGAATATTAATACTTTTGGAATCATAATTTATAAGTAGCATTTTTTTTTGTTTTTTTTTTCATTAAAAAAAGAAATTGTTTAAAAGTAGAAAATATTTTATATAAAACATTTTTTTTGTCAAACATTGTCAAAATTTTATTATGCGTCCCTTTAACAATACTTTTAAGTAGTGAAGTTTCCATGCAACTTATGATAGTGTAACCTCATCACATATTTTGCAAAAAAAGGAGCAACATTTTAAAAACAAATGTTACTTCTGTTTCTCCATATAGTAAGCAATTCGAATACTTATAATGTTCTTAAATCTGTAAACATAGTCTTTTTTTTGAAATGGCTAATAGGTATGTGGTTAACTGCGAGGTTTTTTACAACTTCACCGGACTATTCCACAGCCATTAAGTCAGATGTTCTATATCCCTCTGGTAAGTCCAAAATATGCAGGAATCCGGGTTTAACAACATGTATGTGTATAATTTATAGTTACTGTATGGTTGCGGTATTTAAGTTTCCAACAGAGCGTGCTCAAGGCTTGATAATTTATATTTTAATCTCTGCTAATGAGATTTCCAATTAACATGCACGTTTAAACGTTAATTTAACGTGAGCCTCTCGTGTATAACATTAAAAGAGTATTTAAAGTGCAAATAAATACAATCTATATCAACGTTTTCATTGGTAGTTTTTATTGGTAGTATTTTCAACCCCTATTATTTGAAGCGTCCTCTTTTAAGGAATCTTTTTAGAAATTTTACCTAAATGTGTAGTTATATATAAATGCTCTAAAATAACATGACCCAGCAAATGTGTGTATAAGGGTATCCGTCGTAATTAAGTATATTGTAACTCATAGAACAAATTAAATGTTGCTATTCTCAAAGGGCCATTACTAATATTATTATGTATGTTATGGCACTATTAACGAAAAGTTTTCCACCACGCCTGTTGTCCGTACACTTTAGGTCTTAGCCAGTAGCCAGTGGACATAACTAAAATTTTATTTATTTATTTTACTCGAAAGCACGACCCAATGCAGTTTAATATGTTTACAAGTTTAAGTATGTATGGACCATACATACATAGGATACCTATGTATGTAAACATATTACAATGCATTGCGTCGATACCTAGGATCATACTCTATAAATCAAACGACTGTATTGATTTCATAAATCATGACAAAAGCCAAGATGTTAGGAGACACTGAAACTGGTAATGGCCACCAGTTTCAGTATCAGGACGGTATGTCGTTAGATGTAAAAATATGAGAATGCCACCATAACGTCATGACGTGTTCCGGTTCGGAGGGTAAGGTAGCCGGTAAACACTTTTGCTCGAGGCCTAACATCCCGGCTTGTGGTTGGCAACGCACCATTACCACCTTCGGTGTCTCTAGGCGGCGGGAATTTCTTACCATCAGGAAATCCGTCTGCTTGTTTGCCTTCCAATGTCATAAAAAAAATGAAAGTGTACGAACTATGTCGTACTGGGTGTTGTTGACTAGCTATTTCAAATTGTTATTTATAACTTTAGTTATAAAGTATCTTCACGCCCATAT
>NJDD01000023.1:96687-112491 GCA_002245505.1 Calephelis nemesis
CCGGGATTCGAACCCGAGACCTCATGCAGTCAAGTCCAACACCCGGACCGCTAGACCACAGAGGCGAACTTTAGTTATAGAGTTAAAATAACTGTACAGGATTTATAACGAACTAGCTGTTGTCCGCGACTTCGGACAAACGGTGTATCGTTACGCCTTCGTGGTCACTGAGGAGAACAAAATATTTTCCCATAGTAGAAGTTACAAAACATTTTGTTATATCTTAGATGTAAAATAAGCCTTTATTTTGTTAATTCCGCGTAAGCACTGTAACTGTTGTGGGAAATAATCCTCCAAACGAAACAGAATGTGACAAGCCTAACTGACGTTCCCACCGCCCACCTCCGCGACCAGAACACGAATATAGGAAGAGCTCAGGAAAACAATATAGATTGTCACGTTCTTCACATGTGACAACCCTACCTAAGAGAAGAGAAGAAGAAGACTCTTGTGTCGTCGTTTGTACGGTACAGTCGATTTCCTGAGGATGCCTCGGTGTCGAGGCGAAACGTACGTCGAGTGCGATTTGGTGTTCTCTGTGGTGAGTGCTTCGACAAAGTTGGCGAAGAACGTGACAAGTGTTTTTGTATCCAGTGTTCGGACTCTATTTGTGATCTGATCGCGGTGGTGGGAGGTGGGAACTTTAGGTAGGGTTGTCACATGTGAAGAACGTGACAATCTATATTGTTTTCCCGAGCTCTTCCTATATTCGTGTTCTGGTCGCGGAGGTGGGTGGTGGGAACGTCAGTTAGGCTTGTCACATTCTGTGTCGTTTGGAGGATTACTTGCCACAAGAGTTACACTGCTTACGCGGAATTAACAAATTAAAGGCTTATTTTACATCTGTTACAATGGATTTCCGCAAATAAACGCCTGATTCAATAAAATAAAAAAAATTGTTATATCTTATTGAACCAGGCGCTTTTTTGGGGGTATCCATAACAGATGCATAGTAAGCCTTTATTTTGATAGTCCTGTTGATCTGGTTTTACGGAATGAGCAAAATAAAGACTCATTCTACATCTGTGAATTTTTTTTTTGTAAAAATCTGTTCAGCAGTTCTTGCCTAAAAAAGAAGACAGACAAACATAGCAATTTAGTAACCCTTATTTTGGGTCCCGCGTCCCAGATATCACCTAGCATTTAATTGATTTAAAAATGTTTTATTGAAGTTATACTTCTTTTGGCGCGTTAGGAAAAAATGATGAGGGTAAATTTTTACGATGCGCGCGCACACCGTCACGAAAAACCGACATGGAGAAGTTAGCTATAAATAACATTTTAGTTTTTGTGATATTTTTATTAAATATTAAATAAACTTTATGTAACTAAATAATGCATTATAATAAAACTTTTTACCATTTTTCTATGGTTAGTGTCATTTTGTCTACAAATGTAAAATAAGGCAAAAGATAAAAATTTTAAAAAGATTTTTATCTTATTACGTCGAAGTATAACTTCTGACGCGTGTACATAAGTACACATACAATTTTTTTTTAAAAGATTTTATATTATAACTTTTTTATAACGTTAATTTTATCGTATTGGTCCGAGTTTGCTGATTAGAATAGAAGATCTGCCTCTTTGCCAAGCACCTTGTAAGAGGAAAGCACAAGTTTAATAAGTCAAGCCAATAAGACCACTTGTGGTAGTTTGTGCTGAGTAGCAACGTGTCCGGGTGCTGCTGCTTTATCTATTCCTGCAACAATAATAAACCTATAATTTTCCGGTCTTCAGGCCTAACAAGCTAGCTTTAGAAGAGTAGCACGCCTATAATATCAAAGGTGTCTACAGACCATGGTTGTCTCTAACCATCAGCAGAGGCTTGTGATTGTACGGTGACCTTTGACTTAAAGTGTTAAAATGTCAGATGAAAGATTGACAAAGTAGATATACAATGCGAATGTAGATGGATATAGGTACCCGGAGAGACCAAGGTTAACATTCCACGATCAGATCTGTCGAATATTATCAGAGGGTGGTGTCAAAAAGGGCATTGAATGTGAAGGACGCCAGACAGGTTTGCCAGGATCGTGAGGTCTGGCACTAGATACTCTCTGCCTAACCCGTAAGGGACTCAGCGTGAAGATATGTATGTACGTACCTTTGTCATAAGTTTGATATCAAAGGTAATCACAAAACATATTTTAACCGACTAAGTTTTTTTTGGAAAAAGAGGAGAAGGCTATCCGTTATTTTTATTAGAGACTTGTTCCGCGCCGTATTTTTCACACACATTGTATTCCCTTAAGCGGGTCTTTAACGTCGGTTCAAAGTATCGTTGAAAGGTTATCTTATCTCTCTGGAGTCATATTTTGCTGCTCACAAAGTGGGATCGACATGAATGTGACAAACCATTGCGGCTTTTTACAACTCCGTGGTCAGTGTGTGGAACGGGTCGGCTAGAAAGTTCGAAAGTTCATAGATTATACACGGTTTTATTTTTATGGTTTGTTTAATATTTATTAAATAAACCATTAGTTTTTTCTATATCGATATTTATTTAATAAACCATTAAAGTAAAACCGTATTACGTTATCGGTATTTACCCGAAAACACTAATTTATTAATAAAAATAAACAAAAATTAATCATATTTTTAAAGAAAGAAACACTTGTACTGTTTTACTTATCACTTATAATTTATTACTTTGTAATTAATAGCCTTAATAATTTCTTTCTTTAAAAATATGAATATTTGGAAGTTTTACCAAGTGCCGACGATGGAAAATATCAAAAGATAATCGCTATTTTCCTTGTCTGTCATTTTTTTTGAATTAATGATTGACTTTAAATTTTGATTGAATTTATTATTAAAAGGTTTTTTTAAAAAAATATTATTAGTTTTTTTAAATGTAATATTTATAGCTAAGACAGAACAATGTCTGTCGGGTCATAACTTCCAATATATGAGTAAACTATTTTAAAATTAAATGCATAAAGCTATATTTTTTTCATATTTCAAATTTATTTATTTACAAAATGTGGGTACATAAAAAGTGTTCCAGTATTATCATATTTTGCCAAACACATTTGTCAATAATAATAATCTTAATAATAATTAATAAGTCTTTATTTGCTTTTAAGTGGTGTAGGTACATAAACGGTCTTATGTTATTTCTTTTACATTTTCACCTACTTCACCAGTGCAACTGGTATATAAATTTTATATAAATACTATAATATTGTAAGTAAATAATAAATAACTTATATCGTAAATAACTAACTTATAATGTAATAATAAAAAATGAATAATATAATCTAATTTTCTCATATATTTAAACTTTTGCTAATTTGAATAATTATTACAGAAAATATTAACAGGAGTTGTATCTTTACGCCCATATCCCCGAAGAGGTAGGCAGAGGCACAACCAGGGCACCCACGACTAGCCGAAGACGCTAAGTCCCATAATGTGTTAGGTGGCAAGCCTATCGCCAACCGGACACATATCCAATCCCGATCAACCTTTTTTTATTAGAAAATTGAAAAAAAACAAATTTTTCTTTTTGTTGCCCGACCCGGAATTCGAACCCGGGACCTCATGCAGTCAAGTCCAACACCTGAACCGCTAGATCACAGGAGCGATCAATTAATAGGAGTTCAAAAATTTACATGAAGTCAATGAAAAAAAATTATTCCCAATACAAAACAAAACAGAACAAAAAAACTATGAATATTGTTTTATTAATTACATCATTTTATTAAACTTTTATTGAATAATTAAAATATGTAAATGTAGAATTAATTATTATTAATTAATATTCATAGGTCCATTTATCAGAAAATAAAATTATATTAAATTGTTTTTAAAACACTAGTTTTAGATAAATTGAATGTTTACTCTAGTGCGACCATGCTGACTACTTATTTTCATATGTGAACAGCTCATTTAAATTATAAAAACATTTTCCATGAGCCATTTCAATAATTCTATCTTACATTTATTTAGTGATAAATTTCTTATTTCTTTTGGTAATTTATTGAACATGTTTATAGCCATTACATGATCATTTTTTGAGAACATCTTGTTACACTTAGGAATCAATAATTTCCCGGCATACCTGGGTCTTTTTTTATGTCGTATATTTGATGTAAACAAGTGAGGGTACCTTTTTACAAACATTACTATATCTTTTATATACATACATGGTAGGGGTAATATATGTTGTATTTTTTAAACAAAGATCTACAAGTATCAAGCGGTTTTGCATTATGCAAATGATTTTTCAATATCTACCCAGTTACCCTATGTAATCAAACCATATGATAAAACAGATGATACATATCCGTTATAGGTAGTAAATGCTGCTTCCTTCGAAATAATTTGACGTAATCGCCTTATAGCACATACAAATTTGTCTAACTTTTCACATAACGTATCAATATGCGATTTCCAATTAGGTACAATACAATACAATAACTCTTTATTGTGCACCAAATACAAATAAATCACAAATACATTAAAATAACTTACACTAAGAAGATACGCAAACGTGGCCTTACATTAATTACAGTAGCGTTCGAATTTAATACCTAGAAATTTGATATTCTCTATTTCCTCTATTACCTTATTACCATGATTTACATTTAATGGAATTTTTTTCATATTTTTATTGTCAAATTGTAGTAGTTTAGGTTAGGTTTTTTATATCGATACTTAAATTATTATTATTTAACCATTCAATTACTTTATTTATCGTGTTCTTGATGTCATTTTCATAAATATCAACATTTTTTACAAGGTAAGAGTAAAGTACTATCATCTGCGTATAATATGCATGGATGTGTCGTGACTTTCGGGAGGTCATTGATATATAAGATAAACAGCAGTGGCTCCAATATGCTACCTTGAGGTACCCCAAAACAATTTGTTCAAAAATTAGATCTGTGGCATATTTTAACTCCATTTAAAATTTTACTAATCTCAGTGCACTGCTTCCTATTTTCTAGCTAACTTTGCATCCAATGTTATGCTTTTCCTCAAACACCATATTGCTCTAACTTACTAAGCAATTTAGTGTGGTCTTCAAAATCAAAGACCTTTGTTATATCTAAAAATACAGCGGTAATTGGCTTTTTAAAATTTAGAAATTCTGTAACTACTTTAGTCAATTGGTAGCACGCTAATTCTAAAGCATATATATATATATATATATAGCAGAGTTCTATATATACAAACTACTATTAGATGGTGGTCAGGAATTTCAATACCAGAACATTCAAAGTATTCCGTAGCTTCGAACTGTTGAATAGAATATAAATTTTTTGTTTGCATCTGATTTTAACTAAAATGACGTGACTTTAACACGTGACAAACAAATAAAAAATGACATAGTACAAATCACAACTTTATAAATATTATTCATTATTAACAGAGAATTCCAAATGTGTAATACTAATTACATTTTTAAAAACCTACAAATTAATAATTTAATAATGTTGCCTATTCAAGAAATGTATGCTAATATCAGCGATAACGTTTATAATATCGTGGAGATCGAGTTATTTTTCATTTTAATAATGCTGCTATGTTGATGATTATTTCATTTATTTGGTACCAGCTTATATGTTGGCAACACTTAAAACTCCATTCAATTCTGTAAGAAATTGATTACAATGAAAATGTATATGTATGTATATCTAGGTCAAACTGTTCAGTTAGGTAAATCGAACTTCAAGAAAAAGTCGATCACCGAATCCAAAGCTCGAAGCTAAAAGGTATCTCCTTTTCCAAATTACCGCCTATTATTAGCGCCTAAACTTGAAAGTCTTCGTCCAGTGTGTGTTACCGGTGATGACATATGTATCTGAGACTTGGCCGTTAAATATGAGCCTCTTAAATAAGCTCATAGCTCAGCGTGCCATGGAAAGAGAGATAATGCGAGATGTGATCCGTAATTCGGTGATCCGTAAGAGCTTTCTCTTGACTAACCTACATAGTCCAGAGAGTCATCAAGCTGAAGTGACAATGGGCAGGCCACATTACTCGCAGAACTGACAACCGCTAGGTTCTTGAGTGGCGCCCCGCATCGGAGGACGTAGTGTTCGATACTAGCGGCTGGTGACAGTTACTAGTGGCACTCTCTGGGAGAAGCCTACGTCCAGCAGTGGACGTCCTCTGGCTAACGATGATGATAAAAATGTATACTTAAAGGTAAATATGTTTAATGGACCTACTTATATAGAACTCATTTATGTTAAATATCATTTCATACATTTTTTGATGTCAATGTGTTGAAAAAAAATTAATGTCAATTAGCAGAAAAAACAGCTAACGTACCATGTCCATAATAATAGATATAGAGAATTATTTTAACGAAGTCGTTTGATTATTAATTTAATGTAAATGTCAATTGTATAAATAGCATAATTAAGATGTCAAGATTCTTATAATTAAGAAGCTATACGGGCAATATAATATAAAATGGGCAATAGGACGTCTCTGAGGCACATTTTTAAGAAAATTAACATTATGACGGTCTCTAGTTCTTACATTTATGTAAATATAATGTGTGTTAGGAAATATATTAATGCGTTTATCAAAAATAAAGATAAACACAGTGTAAACACAAGAAATAAAAATTAGTTAGCAATTCAAAAGTTTAGGTTAAAAAAATGACGAAATTTTTGATGAGTTTTGGTGAGCATGTACAACAAAATTCCTAAAAGTATCAAAGAATTACAAGAAAAAAAATTCAAAAACCACATAAAAAAGGTACTCTTTCGAAAGGCATGTTATACGATCAATTAAAATTTTAATTACAATTTTAAAATTTTAATTACTATTTATTCGACTTTGATTGTTTTGACATGTTACTTAATAATTTTTTGATTAATATTTTTTTTTGTAATTTTAGGGAATTCAAAATAATTTATAGCAGTATAATTTTTATATAACTCAAATATTTATTTCGAAAATTTTAAAAATATGTCGTATATTAACTATTAAATGGCTAAATTGTAGTATTATTCTTAAGAATTATGACATTCAAAAATGTGTATAATTTATACTTACTTCTAAATAAGAACACATTCATTCAGTCATTCAAGTGTAAAATACAGTTATACGTAAGTTATATTTTTATTTATTTTCGAAAATAAAATTACCAAATATTTTTTTATTTGAAGTAAAGTGTATTTTACAGATACTGGTTGATTTTTTATTGGTAATTCATATTACTTAAGCATTTTATTGTATATTTTAATACTTATCATAAAACAGTTTTGCTGAAACTTACTTGAACGTAAGATTAATCTACTATGTACTGAGCCCAAGACACATCTAAGCTAGGTTTAAGATATCCTAGCTTAGACCTGTATTGGGCTGTTTAGTAAGTTAAAATGATTATTTACAAACGTAACGGTATCTAAAATGTACATACCCGTCAGCGTTAAAATTTTATTTTTGTAAATAAAGGCTTACTAACAAGACTCTTAAAGTCCGGTGTTAAAAATTGTTCGAATACATTTTTTGGTACTAAAACATTTTGTTTGCAACAAAAGAGTTCATCTAAATTATGATGCCATATCTTAATGCGGACGTAACATAGGCATTTCGTAACATAATACATAGTTTCAAACATCATTAAAATTTTACAGCAAAATGAAACTACTTATAGTAATTTTTGATTTAACAACAGCTACAAATATATGTTGACCATTTCTAGAATATTCGCCTGTTTGTTGTTTTCTTTTCAATAAAATCTACTGAACAGATTCAGATTTAAATTGCCAAACAGCAAAATTCGATTTATTTGTACCAATAAGTCAAAGGAGTATTGCTCTGAGCGAAGTACTTTAATGCAATGCGAAGATATTTATTAATAATAATTTTTCACAACAATTAATAACACATACTTACATAAAAAAGCGAAAAGATGTTAACCTTAAAAATACTGTGTACATAAACATATCTTACATGATATTGTTGTGTTTAATGTTGCAATTTTTATTTCTTAAAAATCTAATTTAGCTTTTTTTAAACATTTTCCTTGTTTAATAATTATTCTTTGTGTTGCGGCATTCTTTATGTGCAACTTCGTGTCGAATTTTGACAGTCTTGATTTTTAATTTG
The DNA here is from genome assembly GCA_002245505.1 of Calephelis nemesis. Lineage (NCBI taxonomy): Eukaryota > Metazoa > Arthropoda > Insecta > Lepidoptera > Riodinidae > Calephelis > Calephelis nemesis. Next base: position 104,764 of record NJDD01000023.1, read on the forward strand.
AATTAATAAGTTACGTAATAATCATGCCTACTGTGTTTATATACATATGTTACATGATATTGCTATGTTTAATGATGCAATTTCCGTTTTTTTTTAAATCTAATTTAACGTTTTTTTAGACAAGTTTGTTTATATGCTGTACATATGCTTAATATTGTTTGTACTGAGGCACTATTCATGTGCAACACCGTACTGAATTTTGAGTTTTGATTTTTTTAATTTGTATGAATAAATGACGTGATGGCTTAAAATATTATATTATTTAAGTAAATGTACGCAAGAGCGGTCTTGTTAATTGGGAGCAATTTTCCGAACACTTTTATTGTATTGGTAGTACTGAAAATAACTAATTATGCATTTAATTCTAAGCTTAAGTGAATTTTTAGTGTTTCTGTCACACACGCACACGCATCCACACACCTACTTTCTCTCTCTCTCTCTCATACACAAACGCACACACGAATATAACAACCATAAAGTTATTAATGTGTACGGTTTTACAAAAAACTTCCCCAGTAAAAGATAAACCTTCCAATTACCTAATAAATGTAAGAAATTTATTTAATTGAAATTATATTAAAAGGGTTATACCATTGCTAAATATGTATCAGATAAGAACGTATAAGTTTAATTGCTTCTCATGCTATAAAAAATGTAACGTATCATCATTTTAATTATTGTATACATATTTTAAAACAAAGAAAAAGATAAGCCCGCTGAGTTTCTTGCTGGATCTTCTAAAGCTGAGGCCGCATTCCGATCCGGTGGTAGGTAGATTTTTCATAGTATATAGAAGCGCCACAAGTACCTCTTGTAGCTTAACGTGAGTTAAAAATATTTTGATTTGATACGGCTGAAGCCACTGTTTCCTGTCAAATAGTTTTTTAATAGAACAGGCGACATCGCAATGAATAAACTAGCGTTTTTTATCGTTCATTTTTTTCATCTTAAAATGCATGGTTTTATCGTTTGGTGATGTTAGTATATTCTTTTTTTAATTACAAAAGCTGTCTTCAGATTACATCCGAGTATATTGTCAGTCTAAGGACCGGAAACGCTCGTTTCTGTGCGTGTTTAACTGCGTGTATCTTTTTACATCTAATTTAAAATTTTGTTACGATCTCAATTGTAGTATCATTCGTTCCGGCACAGAGCTGTTACGAAACCGTGATGCAAACAAAAATCACCGTTTATTATTGCGGTCAGTCGCGACACGCGGCCAGCTCGGTTCATTACGGTATTTTCATTACTACTTTTTATGATTTCAATCCCATCCAATCCAATCTAAAATCCAATGACATTGGATTTAAATAAGCATTTACATTCTCATAGTAAGAAACACTATTCTTGTAAAGATCATGTACTCGTCGTCGCCTACATGAGGCTAGCGTAATAAGCCGCTTGCATGATTTAATTACCCAGTTACTTTAACCTTGTCGCCTCTGTGGTCTAGCGGTCCGGGTGTTGGACTTGACTGCATGAGGTCCCGGGTTCGAATCCCGGGCCGGACAACAAAAAGAAAATTAGATTTTCCTAATTTTCTAATAAAAAAAAATGTTGGTCGGGATTGGAAATGTGCCCGGTTGGCGATAGGCTTGCCACCTGTCACATTGTGGGACTTAGTGTCTTCGGCTAGTCGTGGGTACCCTGGTTGTGCCTCTGCCTACATCTTCGGGGATATGGGCGTGAAGATACTAAATACTTTAACCTCCGGACCGGAACAATGACCTTGGGAGCACCGTCGTTACGATGGTAGAGTAATACGGTACCACTGATTCCGACAAGCCGTAACTCGAACCCTGGTCATGGCCATGGTGCTTAAGACAATAAAATCACTACTCGCTTTATGGGCTCTTTGCTGGTAAAGTAGCATTCTTCAAAGAAGTCCAACACCAATGATGAAATTTCTACAATATTCATTAAATGAAATTGTTGAATGAAACATATTACATAATATCGTTACGCCCATTAGACAAGGGTTCTATGGCTCCTGACGTAATGGCGGCAAATCGAGAAGCTGACATTTGGAAAAAAAAGATGTGGTCTATTTTGAAGCCATTGTATAAATTACTTTTCTATTGCTACAGTAAGTAAAAAAATAATTAGAGCATAACAAGTGAAGATGATTTAAGATTTTCCCTATACTTTCACAACACATATTATAAAAGCAGGTAAGTAGGTACGACTCGCCTAGATTGGTACCACGGCCTTACCTATTTCTGCCGCCATAGCATCAGCGCTTGGCATTGACGTGTTCCGGTTCCCAGGATATTGTACCGGTAAACTTTTTTTTTGCTTGAAGCCTAAAAAGTTGGCAACGTACCATAACCACGTTTTAAATCCGTCTGCGTGTTTGCCTTCAAATATCATAAAAAAGTGATAACGTAGTTGTTAAGCTTATATATGTTAATCCAAAAAATGCATGATTTTGCGTAGGAATGAGACAACCCATGGCTTGCTAGAGAAATAAACACTTGACTTACGTTGATATTATTCCTTAAGTGTAGTTAGTATAGCTAGTAGTGTGCTCCTCCCCAAGGGTCCGAGCCTTGTCGTGGCGGGGGGTTGAGTAACTGGGGTCGAGCCGGAGCCCCGGTGAAACTAATTCGCACCGGGAAGGGCGCTCCTTAGTACCCCTCTCTGTCCAAGAGGGGACACGAAAAGCGCACACAGAGTTGTGGGCCCTTGGGCCCGCGTGGGTTGGTGGCTTCCAGGCCTGCGAAGGAGGGGGGCGGGCTTTCCATCTAGCCCGCCCGGTCGAGATGGGGTTGCGGCAGGCTTTGAGGGTTCCAGTGGCGACAGGCACCCCCGTGGTGCACCCACCAAGTGGTGCACGCTGTGTCCCGGTTTGCAGCCCCCTGTTGAGTGAGGCCGCCTGATGGAGATCGCGGGATCTAGCGTCACTGGGGCTGACGGTGTGTGTGAAAGCGTTCCTGAAGCCCCGGTACCTGGCGAAGGGGTGGACACTGTGGGGTTTTAGTCAGTAGGAGTCTGATATAACCCGCCACTTCCCCCGAAAGGGGCGGGTATCTATGATGGATTTCCCCACGAAAAAAAAAGCTAGTAGTGTCCTGCAACATTTCTTGTACCTCTAGGTTAAGAGTGGTCTCTCACTTTTAGTAGAGTTGTGTATTTATCTGACGTCTTGTCACATAAAAAATAAAATTTTTCCGAACTTGCTCAATTGCTTTAATTATTCTGGCTAACAAAACGTCAGTGCTTATCTTGTTAGGGTTTTGAAGGTAAGAACTCACAGTAGAGGCTTGACGTCCCAGTCTCAAGTTGACAACGCGAAATTTTGTGGTGTCTTTAAGTGATGTTTGCTTCTTGTCTATAGAAATCCGAGTTTTCTTTGTATTTATATCATAATTGTAATACAGTGTGCAATGGCGGTTTTCATTGTAAAGGTGATTTACAGGAAAGAAATAAGTATAAGCACCGCCCAGGCGTGGTTAAAAACCTACGCGAGAAGTCTACACCATTTTCAAATTCCGCGTCGGATAATATAATCGCTGTAAACCAATAGAAATACTCAAATTTCGAGAATATACATATAAAAAATATTATTGATTCAAAAAACACTTGTTACACCTATATCAAGCGGAACCTATCTACTTTCAAACAAAAAATGTTATTATCAAAATCGGTTTATCAAAAAAAAATCGACAAAAATGTCTTTCTATTTGCCAGTTGCAAAATGAAATACAATGAAACTAATATTATGGCAACAAATTTATTTAAATTACTATACACTATAAAACAAGTATATTTAAGTAAGTTTAAGTTATGTATACGCTAAATCTTTTAACCATGTACTCGAGGAAGTCCCAATAAATTTAGTTCCGTTTACTCCCAACCCATAAGGAGGACTTGCAGAAGTACGTAAGTAATACAGACCTCGTGTCAAAAATGATGAACCGAAACCAAGTGTTGCATTTCTTTTGTAATCACAAGAATTAACTTCAAATTGTTGCCAACTTTTACATCTTACAGCAACGAACGACTTGGGTACTTTTATACTTTCTGCATAAACTTGAGCAGCTCGCAGGTGACTACAGGATGGCATTATACATCCCGGTTGTTGTGGTCCACCACCATTTATATAAAAATCAGCATGACCTAGAGCTTCAATAGTACCTTGAATTAATCTATTTGAATGTATAACATCAACGTATTTAGCATCCATTTTATCTAATCTTTGATCTTGATATGCATATGAAAAGCAAGGTCCTGCTGGGTCCAAGCCAGTTATTTGACCTAGCGTATTACCTTTGTACCTCTGAAAGTATTTCCCGCACCAACCAGCGATGTGAGCTCCTAAGCTTATCCCAAGAAGATGAAAATCACCAGCATTAGCGCCAAAATGTTCTAAATTCGCTAAGAGATTTGCTAATCTTTTTCCTACTAATCGTGCGTTATGCACTGACAAGATATATCTTCCACTCATCATATCCTCAGCATCGACTAGAAGAACATTGAAGGCTTTTTTCTCTATGTATGCTTCAGCTATATCCAATGAAACTGTGGATTGCGAATGGTCTCTATATCCGTGAATGATGACTTTAGTTTTCCTTGTTATATCAAATATATCAGGTTTTGTTAGAGAATGATATGCTTCATCTATAGGAAAAGTTTTTATTATGCCATCATCAAATAATATGCTAATTTTCATTGATTTTAATATTTCATTTTGAATACTTAGAGAGTTGTATTGAAGATTTAAAATTGCTCTGCCTGTAACAAACATTAGAAATGAACACGATTAAACAACTTTTAGATTCGAAGGTCAAGGAATTCCACTCACATGCACCAGATAGTCTCGCGTATAGACTCTCAGCAAAACTTAAGTCCTCTTTTGATTGATGTACAGTTTGCGCTTTCACTTTTGTTACAATATAAATCACAATTGAAATCCACAGCAGGGTACTATAGGAGTTCATGGTAACAATACGCCACTAACACGGTCACTATGTCACTGCCTGTACCGAGAGAAAGGTCCAGTTTACATGTAAACCACAAAGGCTGCTGTCATTTGGCGGGGATGAAGGTTCACTATTAATTACCTTAACGTTATTCAGAGGTTTGCTCTATGAGATGTTTTGCGTTTAACATTATTTAAATTAAATATATAACTCAAGATAATATGAGAAAATGAACACACATTTTTACTATTATTTACCACATAACGGTATTAACTTTTATAGTTTCTTATTTCCGTCATCATTTTAAAATAAGAAATATTCAATTTAGTTGAAATGAAACGAAAAAACGAAGCGACGTCAAATGTAGATTTTTTAATAATTTATAACAGATATTCTGCACACAAAGTAGGATAATGTTTGGAATAACCTTTATTCGGACAATTACTTATATACTGATGCACAGGTACAAGGTATAAGCAATTCCGAGTTTATCATTATTATATGTGGAGATTCTGCTTATTCCTAGTAGAACGTGTTTATTATTTGTAAGGCCGTTAATGTATATTATGAGACCTGAGATCAATATGGATTAACGGGACAATACAATACAATACAATACAATAACTCTTTATTGTGCACCAAATACAGATAAATTACAAATACATCAAATAAAACTTAAATTATACACAAAGGCGGCCTTATCGTCAAATCAGCGATCTCTTCCAGGCAACCCAAGTATGGAACAAGATTTAACAGAATACTGTGTAATGATGCTCTTAAAAATATAAAAATGCATCTACTAATAAACAAAATAAATCATTCTAAAAGCAGAAACCTGTTTTAATTATAGGTATTAGAATTTAGAACGAGCAATACAAGGGACTTAAAAATGAAGTTCGTCAGTGAAGTAATAATAAAGTGCCTAAGTTCATTAACATAGGCTTCATTAATATGATAACATCGAAGCAATCCAGCTCCTCTATTAAACCGACCACCATATAAACCTACTGGTGACACGGAACGAAAATACTCTATGTCAGGTGACCCTAGCACCCTAAGTTCCTAAGGGCCTAGATCCCTAACATAAGGTGTAATATATACTTCGAAACGTGCGGGATGTCCGCACCACTAGATCTAAGAAAACAGATGGAACCCCACAGGTAAGATAGATGGTAAGGATGTGAAGTGGTGATTTTCTCAAAGCCGATCAAGCAGGCTCACTTGACCAATTAAGGACTAGAAGGAGTGTTTGCCACTTTGAGAGGATGGTAAATGAAACTAGAACCAAGGATCAAATCTGCGTTATTCAATAAAAACGTCAGTATATATATATATAAATTACACCGACACACACATTGATTTTTTTTATGTTATAGGAAGGCAAACAAGAAGACGGATTTCTTGATGGTAAGAAATTCACACTACCTAGAGACACCAAAGATGGTAATGGTGCGTTGCCAACCTGAGGTCAGGATGTTAGGCCTCGAGCAAAAGTAAGTTTACCGGCTACCTTACCCTCCGGACCGGAACACGTCATGACGTTATGGCGGCAGGAATAGGTAAGGTGGTGTTACCAATCCGGTCGAGTCGCTGCGAAATTCTACCACCTAGTCAGATGTCACGGTGTTAGTCATGATAAGCCTATGCTCGCCTTTTACGAGCTGCCTGGCAAGAAAGGCAGATGGTCTATTCTACAAAGGAGCCCGGACCAACACGGGGAAAAATTGATATAAAAACTATGCATTCCATGAGCGGTAAGAAACTTACTTGCTATGTTTACAGTGTACGTCATCTTCGTTTATCTTTTGAAAGTAAAATTAACTAGTAAACTTACTCAAGAAGCTCAAATGCCTACTCCAGTTATAGTTAATTTATCGAAAACTGGGAGTCTATAGATGACAAGTACTTCTGATCGTTTGTAAGAGACCTTGTCATTTTCCATAAAAAGTTTGCCCTCGAACCAACGAACAATGTGTTACACTTAATATATTATAATCTATCAATGCTTTTGTCTGAAATCAAATCAGATCACAGGCGTTTTCTTTTTTACAAGATTTGAGGTTATTTATTTAATTTTTATGCTCTTAATATGTTCAAAGGCTATATATTACATATAAATGGCTAATAATATCCTCCAGCCAGCAACTTTCTGTTCTTATTATTATGTGAACAGAATTCGATACACTGTTTTTATCGTTATGTATGAAAAACTTGTATTAGATATTTAAAGATAGTATAGAGATAAAAAAAAATTAAACCTACAAGAGGCACTTGTGACGGGTCTATATAATAATAAATCTACCACCGGATCGGAACGCGGCCGCACACTGAAAAGATCCGGCAAGAAACTCAGCGGGATTACTATATTTTGTTTAGACCTTTTATATTGTAGACCTTTTATAATAATTAAATAACAATTGTATAAGCTCTATATGTTTTGGATTCAGAGTCAAATTGGGCAACATTATTTATCTACGTATAACTTTTGACAATAAAAGCATAAACGCTTAGACCAAGAAGCTAATACTTTTGTTATCTTCTTGGCTTAGGCCCACTTTGGTATATTTCTTAAAGTGAGTGAGATAGATAGCATGATCCAGTACATGAACACAACTGTGTATTTTCATGTAAAAGGTCACCGAGCAAGCACACAGCTTTCCTGATGGTAGGAGATAACATACGTAGATGGTAGGAGATAAGACTATAGTCACCATAGACGTTGTAGGTGTGTCGCTGTCCTTAGGCCGGGATTAAAGGCCAATGTGCAAGTCTGTCGGCAACCCTACCCTCCGAAGCGGCACATGAC
>NJDD01000023.1:118811-173792 GCA_002245505.1 Calephelis nemesis
CGCCGCCGTGCCAACCGCACGTCCCTCTCGCGGCCCGCAACCGCGCCGGCACAACAAACGGTTTGTATAGTGTACCCACTCAACACCGACCGCGGTATAACACCGACACACGTAAGTTATTCAAAAGCACATGGTTTTCAGGTTTCAGTTCTGAGGAAAGTGGCTTTTTTATTTTGCTCTTTTTTAAGCTCGGGAAAATGAATATTATTTTCCTTGGAAACGTAGCATTTTTATTCATAATCACTTGATTTCCGCTTTAATTTGTTGTTGTAAACTTTACGTTATATTTAATTGCAAAGATATATTTTTTATTCACGCTTATTCTTGCTATATGTGAGTGAGTGCTTTACGAATTCGTAGATTTTAAGATTTTGTATTTTTATTTAAGCTTTTTTAAGGTTTTTAATTGTGTAAAAACTATGAAAACATGCTTGTTTTATCTATGTTCTACTGTTAGGTTTTTTACCTTGTAAATTAAATATTTCAAATGTTTTACCCGATATGTAACCGCGGTACGTTTAGCCGATGAACGTACTATTTATGGAGGTAAATAAACCAATAAGGCCCGAGGCAGACGCATGGGATTCAAACTCCATGACGCCCTGTCAATGGCATTACTCATTTCTTTCCCACACCGGCTTAATCTTGTGACGTAGGAATGTGACGTCATCCCGAAGGACCGATGCCACAACAAATATATATAATAATGTCAAGAGCTACGTTAAATCAATCTACTTAATTAAACGATAAGACTTTTTTTGCAATAACTTCTGAAAATTACAATTCCAAATAAAATATTTTTGTTGAGCAAGATGCCTAAACACGTATTAAATTGTATAATAGTCAAGTTTTTTTAAAAAATGTTTTGACACTTTCTAGAAAAACACAAACAGAAATGAACACACTTCTCAAAATTAAAAGAAATGTTTTGAGCAATTGTGCATTTCCATAGAGAGTATTTTTTCTTACAGCTGTCAAAAACCATTTCACTCTAACGGTTATCAATTATTCTTACTTTGACGATTATATATCTATCTGAAATATCTGATACATAAATATACCTACTTAATATATTGAGAATCCCAAGAAAAATTATAATCTATGTATACTGACAGTACAGAGACTTTACAAATACGAAACCTATAAAGCAAACAATGATATAGAAAAACATAGCTGTAATGCTTACCTCCGAATTGAGAGCTGTTCTAAAATTAATAAAGATTTTTTAACTTGAACATAGCTTGTTAATCTTGTGCCCATTTTAATTTTAGGAGCTTTTCAAGAGCGTAACATGTACTTATTGCTTTCCGAATATTTCAAAAGGTCGTCAATTGTCTGTCATTAACAGAATGCTAGGTGGAAGTGTCATCGTCGACTTCCTCGGATTTATCGCCTTATCTATTCTTGACACAGGAACATCCAAGAAGTGGTTTGTACGTTGGAAAAGGTGGTTGGTAAACTTGAAAACCTCAGTTTGGCTAAGCACGTTATCTCCCTTTTGGGGCTATTGACGACCTGCATCTTGTACGTACCATCGAGGGATTTGTATATTTTTTTGACTTTCTGCATAATAAAAGGGCACCTAGAGGGCGCAAGTACCAAACTATTCTGTAGCCATATTTATCGCCTTAGGTTTTACTATGGATTTGATTGACGCTGTTTTGATGTTCTACAAAAAAACTCTCACTTAGTTTCATGGTATACTTAGTAACTATCTTTAATAGCTTTTTTTTATAGCAAACTAGACGTTCTCTGCGGCTATGCTCGATATGTACAGTCATTCTTAGTCTTGTGGCTTAATTGTTTAACCTCATAGACAATTTTAGGTCTCTTAAAAGATACACGACAACGCTAAACAAATTTAAAATAGCAGAAATAGTTTAGGCGAGTGCAACTAAAGCTGACTTACACACTTTGAAAATGGAACTTATGTTTCTAATATGTTTTTGTTTTAGCAATTTAAAGTGGTTTATTAATTTTATTTATGACTAAACCTATGGGAAGATATAGTGTCAAAGATGGAGGTATGCTAAGAGAGAAGCTTTGCCACTCTGACTGATAACGTCCTAGTCTTAATTCTATTTATTTTTTATATTTTATGATACAGATTCCTTTCTTTTTAAACGATTAAACAATAAAATAGTGAAGGAGTCCATATAGTAAGAAGTTTTTTTTATGATAATGGAAGGCAAACAAGCAGACGGATTTCCTGATGGTAAGAAATTCACGCTGCCTAGAGACACCGCCGGTGGTAATGGTGCGTTGCCAACCTGAGGCCGGGATATTAGACCTCGAGCAAAAGTAAGTTTACAGCTACCTTACCCTCCAAACCGAAACACGTTATGACGTTATGGAGGCAGGAATAGGTGAGGCGGTGGTACCAATCTGGACGAGTCGCTGCGAAACTTTACCACCTAGTAAATCACCTAGTAATTCTCTATAAGAAACTGTAATTTTGCTCTTGTAAGTGGTGTTTGTAACTAACTATGAGCGATATTTATCAGTTCGCTAGACCTGTGATTGTGGAATGGAAAAAAAAGTATTTTCACGCCCAAATCTCCTAAGAGGTACGCAGAGGCACAACCGGGGCACCCACGACTAGCCGAAGATTCTAAGTCCCACAATGTAGATTTACTTTTTGTTGCCCGACCCGGGGTTTGAACCCGGGACCTCATGCAGTCAAGTCCAACAACAACAAGCACTGACGCTATGGCAGCAGGAACAGGTAAGGCGGTAGTACCAATCCCGGTGAGTTGCTTCGAAACTCTGCCACTGTGAGATCCTCACAGTGTTTGTGACGGTTAGCTTATGCTCGCCTTTTAGGAGCTGCCTGACAGGAAGGTAGATGGTCTATTCCAAAAACGAGCCCGGACCATAACGGGTATACTTAATTACATAGAATGTATACTTTTCATCGACGCACTTGGTGCAATTCCATAATATACACACTTTTATAAGTAACACTTATACTTTTCAATCAACACTTTTTTTAATTTTTATTTTTACACAGTATCATCAAGGCTTTATATTAAATATAAGTAAGTCTGTTTTACTTCAACATTTATTATTTAATTGTCAATAACTGACTAGAGATTAGTTTATGGTATTCTAGTATGATTATATACTGATGTTCCCAGGTACAACAACAGGCTGTAGACTACTCAAGGTAGCGACATTAATCTGAAACTTGAATCTGAATCCCATAAGCCATGTTAACCAAATCTGCGACACGACGCACTTAGGACTCGAACGATATGTTGTTATGCAAGTGGGTGACATTTTACGTAACTGTCCCAAATTCTGTTAGCACCTGCCGACTGCCAGTGTACGTGTAGGATACACATCCAGAGAAAATATCTACGAAAGCTTTAAAAGCTTTTTGTGAGCTTATTTAATTAATTATTTTAATAACAACATCTATATTATATTTTTTACCAAAGCTCGAGATAATTAGAAAAAGAATATTTAATACGTGAAGATTCCGAAATAAGTAATTCATTCATAATCTTATCTAAGACTTGAATGACGACTAGCTTTAGACTGAAATAGTATTAAGGCACATCAGAAATAGATCCTCGTTTATTTTCAACTTTTAAAACCACGCTAACGTGCTACTAATATTAAATTTGGGTTCAGGTCTGCCCTCGAGTTTGACGTCATCAGAAATATGTGGATAACCATTTTCAAGGTGTAGGGATGTGACAATCTCATCATCCGTTAGAAAAATAATCATGCAGTTTAGTTTAATAAATTCACTAGTGCTATCTGCTATACTCGTAGATAATAAAACTTTGCAGTAATTAAATTCCTTCGACATGTTGGAAATAATGAAAAATATTTAAAACAAAATCATTTGGAAATTCACACAAGACCTTAAGTAGTAATACATCTAAATCTTTCTCGGAAACTATTTTATCTCTTGGTGAAAACCGTATGAAAATCAGTTCAGTGGCTTTTGAGACAGACAGACGTGACCGAGGGACTTTTTTCATAAAATGTTTATTTATTTGACGTATCAGTATTTAATGACAACATAGTATGTTTTCTATCATTCCGACGTACATTTATATTTAATGCAGTACTAGAATATTACGCAAACTACGAGATACCAGCGTGCGATGAGGTTGCATATTATAGACTATAGAGTAACACACTGCTAAAATAATAAGTTCAATAGCAAGGGGCAAAGTGAGTTCCAACATTTTGTATAGCAATAAAATCCGCCGACACTCGTATTTCAGAAAATCCATACGTCGATCTCGCCCGTAGTAGCTTTAGAAAGCTCGCAAAAATGATTGAATTTTTATTACAATTGGTTTAAAGTATAATGTTTAAATTCAGCAGGCGCGCGACTTATTTTTTCTGTATTTGTTTTAATTTTCTCAATAATCCAGCAAACGCGGCGTTGTGTATGAATAGGACTTGTATGTATTTACAATATGTTGATCATGGTCCCCTATATAGAATGGACCATCTGACATCTACCTTCACTAAATACTATAAAACAAAGTCGCTTTTTTGTCCCTATGTCCCTTTGTATGGTTAAATCTTTAAAAATACGCAACGGATTTTGATGCGGTTTTTTTAATAAAAATAAGGATTGATGAGGAAGGTTTATACGTATATTGCATAACCGTGCAGGGTGGGCCGCTAGTAGCTCATAAGAGGCAAGCATAGGTCAATAGTATTACTACCAAGGTCAGTACTGCTGGAGTCCTATCAAACAATTTATTGGGGTTTACCGCCTCTGCCTCATTCTGTCCCATTATGACAATATTAAGAACTTCCCGTTCTTGTTGGTCAGTAGATTTGTACATTAGATCACAGGACAGTGACAATCTGCAGCCCCTATGGTATCGATATGTTACGGGCGTTTCTTACCATCGAGAAAGTTGTGTGATGTTTGCAAACTTGTAATTAAAAAAATACAAACTTTAATTGTTTAATGTTAGGGCTCTTCAAACCAACATACAGCTATGTGGACATGGACCATAAACGGAATATACAACACAACGAAACAAGGCAGGCTCGTGGGCGGCTAAGCCTAATTGATTGACGTTAAACTGCTATCTGCTGTAACTACTGCAAGTCTCGTGTGATATCGTATGTCACATAATTTAACATAGTAATTTATTAAGTAAAATTTTACCGATTTTATTTGGTCGTCACGTTAGTCGAGGGGATAGCGTACGCACCTAACAATAGGGCTCGATTCCCGACTGGGGATGTGTCCGATAAAAACTTAGAATGACAGCGAACAATCAGACGATTCTCTTTTTGCAGTAAAGAGTAAGCTTCCGGTTGTAAAAGATTTCTGTGGCATATAGACACCATAGATATTATAGGTGCCTCACTGTCCTGTGGCCATTATGTTAAGCCTACAGTGAAAGTCTACCAGCTATCCTACCCTATAGACCGGGACGCGACAGTCGACACTGTCATAATAGCGGCAGGAATAGTTGAGGCGGTGGATCCCTAACTAGGTAAGTTGGTGAACATCACTTTGACAGGAATGGTCTTGTTAGTAATGGCCCATTGAACTTATGTTTATAACCTTAAGACTTGACTTGCAGGAAGGCAGATCGTCTATATATACTTCTCAAGAGACCTGGACTATAAAGAAAAAAAACAACAGGTTGCACTCCGGGAGTGCCGGCAGAAGAACTTGAATATTAAAGTTGTGCATTTTTCATATTTTGGAATGGTTCGGGCATAATTTTGCACAAATTGTTTTAATTATCAGTATGAAAATACTATCATTTATGTAGTTTTTATATACATAATATTCATTTATTGCGCTATCGTACACAAACATGACAACACGAACATTCGCGCGAGCGCCCTGCGCCGGTTTAACGAAACAGCAGGCGCAGGCATACATTTTCGCTGCACCGTAGAAACAGCGCGGGGCATACTTCCTCTCCTACGCCGCGCTCGCTGGTTACTCTCTATCCGTCTTACGAATTTTCGATCAGGTCACGTGTCCTGACGCGAGTTTAGAAGTTTTTACTCATTCCAAGAAAGTGCGCAACGCCGCTAAAGAAGTTTTTACTTCAAAAATCGTGAATCTGTAAAAGGCTAGGTACTTATACAGACGTCGCATATAACATTTGCTAGTACAGCATCGTCGTACATAGTCTGGCAGTTGGCAGACTTGCCTTGCTGTAGAAGCAAAGGCCCGCGGACAAGTATACAGACTTTCCCGCGGGCTTGTCGGTCTAGTGAATTTCCCGTTTTAAAGTTACCATTTTTCTGACTGCTTCTTTAGTTGAGAAGCAAGTGTACACGGCTAACTTGGTCGGTGCCTACGATTTCCGATAGAACAATTTTGTGAAGAACACCTGTATTTCCAGGTCTGCGTGTTTATTAAAATGTATTTTAGTATCCAACAATAGCTGACAAACATATGATTTGTTTACTTCGGGTTTAGATTCAATTTGTGTGACGTGCCCTGGGATATTTATTTAAACCTCTTCAATACCATATTTATTCTGGAGAGTAAGGTAGCCGGTAAACCTACTTTTGCTCGAGGCTTAAGATTCTTACCATCAAAAAATTTGTCTTCTTGTTTGCCTTCCAATATCATAAAAAAACTCGTTTTTTTTCATTTTAAGGTTATCATTGCCATTGTTGTCATCTCTCTTGATATCGTGTTCATAAATATTTAAATGAAATATTTATTCGTGTATTATAAATGTTAACTGCTTACAATGTAAGCAACAAATATTGAAATAGAATTAACAAACTTAAGGCTTTTCTCCAATGCAAACTTTGTTTTCATTTCTGGAACTTCGTGCAACTTTTTTTTTACGGTATTGAAAGGCAAACAAGCAGACGGATTTCCTGAACAACCAAAGGTGACACCAAAGGTGGTAATGGTGCGTTGCCAACCTGATGCCGGAATGTTAGGCCTCGAGCAAAAGTAAGTTTACCGGCTACCTTATCCTCCGAAGCAGAACACGTCATGACGTTATGGCGGCAGGTATAGGTAAGGCGGTGGTACTAATCTGGGCTAGTCGTTGCGTAACTATACCACCTAGTCAGATGTCACGGTGTTAGTGACGGTGAGCCTATGTTCGAAGGCAGATGATCTATTCTATAAAGGAGTCCGGACCAACATGGGGGAAAAAATTTTTTTGATCGTCGGTTGCAGTTTTTCTTATACCTAAAAACAAATTAAATCACTCAGCCAGAGCAGCCACTCTGCTTAAAACAGTATTAATGTGTCGTGGAACTCCAGGTAGGAACGAAGTTCCTACGGTTAATGTAGAACCGACATAACTCATGAGTATATATATGTACTATGAGTTGGCGGGGTGGAGTGAGGGAGAAAGAGAAAAGTATTATACACTATCAATTGTTTGTGTATACGACTGTCGCGCCTGCACACGTCTCATTTAACGGTTTTTCTTACGGTTTTTACTTTCACATATTTTTCAGTTCGGTCAAGCAGCAAAATCCCTATCTCCTCCAAGCCTGTCGTAAGGAATTTCTTTCCAAAAGAAATTTCCAAGACAATAATTTTGTTTGCTAAATTCATTATATAACATTGAATTGTATATGAAAAAACCTATGAAATATAAACAGAAAAACAGTTTTACAAAAATAAACTCAATTCCCTTTGTACACATTAAAGAAGCAAACACAATGAAATAAATAATGCGAACCTCTTCCAATGTGTCAAAGTCCGAACTATTCATGAGTTTTATCTTAACCTTTTTGAAAGGTCTATTGTCACAAAAAATTGCAATTTCATATATAAAAGATTTTTCCAAATGTTCTTGTCGATATAACTTGCCATTGAGTGTTCCGATACAATTATAGGTTTTTGGTAAACTTACCAAAGTGGCTTAAAGACGTAGAACTACTTTTGGGTTTTTTAGGAGCGTATGTTTTTTACATTGAGAAAATACTTCTGCTTGCGTATAGATTCACCATAAATAAGCAGATTTTTTGACTTCCCCTCGTTGGTATTTACTGAAATTGTATAAGTAAATTCGTAAGACGGATGAAGAGTAAACAGCCGGCGCGGCGTAGGAGAGGAAGTATCACCTTCTCTTTCGAAAATGTGTAACTGCCCTGCTGTTTCGTTTAGAATGTTGTCATGTTTGTGTACGATAGCGCAATAAATGAATATTGTATTATAACTACATACATGATAGATGATTTTATACTGATTATTAAAGCAATTCGTGCTAAATTATTCCATAACCATTCCAAAATATCAATAATGCACAACGTTAGTATTCAAGACTTCACTTCTGTCGGCATTCCCAAAGTGCAACTCGTCGTTTTTTTTAACTACCCGACGCAAAACAAAGAGTGCTATAAGTTAGACGTGCCTGTGTATGTATCTGTCTGTAGCATCGTAGTTCTACAGCGGATGAGCGGTATAGGATGCGTTTTTTTGTCTGAAAGCTTACGTAATCAAGATGGATCGTAGCTGTAGCTTACGGATAGGAGTCCAAATGTTCAAGGTCATCAGCTGTAACATCATGTGTGCTCTTACCATGTCTTCAGTGACGCTAATTACCGTAAATTAGTATATTCTCTTAATCTTAGAAGAAAAGCTCTACAGCTTTTGAGATGTTAATTTACTAGGTGGTAGAGTTTAGCAGCGACTCGTCCGGATTGGTACCACCGCCTTACCTATTCCTGCCGCCATAACGTCATAACGGTTCGGAGGATAAGGTAGCCAATAAACTTACTTTTGCTCGAGGCCTAACATCCCGGCGTCAGGTTGGAAACGCACCATTACCACCTTTGGTATCTCTAGGCGGCGTGAATTTCTTAACATCAGGAAATCTGTCTGCTTGTTTGCCTTCCTATAACATAAAAAAAACAAAAGTAATCTGTGGCAACTGACGATAAAAGCTTAGTGTGCCGAGTGTGACTTTTTGAAATGATTCACTTAGTGTAAGCGCCTCTAGCGGATAGTTGAAACAACTAAACAATTCTCTACATTTGGATCGTCCAAATGTAAACGTGGTTGTAAAGTGAATTCTTACGTAATTTACACTCAGTACTTATATAGGAATATATCTTAGACGTAAATAAAATTATTTAATTTGCAATTTTCCGCCAATTTTCCATTTAGTGGTGTGTATTGTGTGGAGCTGGATATATTTGGGAGTTTTAGCTTCCGGTAAGTCCAATTGATTCTTAGCGCACTATTTTCTCTGTTTCGTTACTCCATAATGCGTATACAGTTTTTGGCGGAAAATTGCAAATTAAATAATTTTATTTAGATTTAAGTATGGATTTCTGCAAAGTAACGCCTTCTTCTATCAATATCTTAGACACACCTAAATTCGGAAATATGAACAAAATGTCAATGTAGTCGATCCTTACCCTGTCACTCAACAATGCAGAACTGTCTCTCTGTTTTTAGAACGAGATCAGCTTCGAAGTAGTTGACTCTATCTGTATTCCATCGTTATCAAATAATGAATTGGTGTAATGTGTGTTGGTCCGGGCTCCTTTGTAGAATAGACCATCTGCCTTCCTGTGATAGGCAGCTCGTAAAAGGCGAGCATAGGCTTGCCGTCACTAACACCGTGATATCTGACTAGGTGGTAGAGTTTCGCAGCGACTCACCCGGATTGGTACCACCGCCTTACCTATTCCTGCCGCCATAACGCCATAACGTGTTCCGGTTCGGAGGGTAAGGTAGCCGGTAAACTGACTTGCTCGAGGCCTAACATCACTGCCTCTGGTTGGCAACGCACCATTACCACCTTTGGTGTCTCTAGGCGGCGTGAATTTCTTACCATCAGGAAATCCGTCTGCTTGTTTGCCTTCCAATGTCATAAAAAAAATGTCAAGTGCAACCTTTAAGTAAAGTTAGATTCAATGTAATCTATGTTTATATTCTTTTATTACTACGTTTATTACGATAATTCTTATCTGTTAATAAAATCTGTTCATATTTTCTAATGACAAGCACCAACATTTTCAACATTCAACTATTAAACGGAAAAACCGATTTTGAGGCAGATATTTCTTTTTTGAAAGCTGACGTGGTTTTGGTTCTTAGCCACATTCCATGAAGGACCGACAAATCCTTATTAAATATTTTAATGTTATTAAAGATTTTAATGTCTTTATGTATGTATGTGTGGGTGTCTGTGTTTGCTTTCGATATTACTTTCTTATTGTGAATATCAATTACATTCTTAGCTGCATCGCATACATGATTTAAAAATTTTTAATTACAGATTTATCTGTTTATTTACTGAAATTGGTGTATAAAGCTATTTAGTCTAAGAGACGGACTATCACGTGTTTTGAACAAAACTCGCAACTTTTTTATTACAGACGGACCTAGAGGAAGAAGTTCAGAAACACAAACAAATACTGAGACCTTCTTATTAATAAACATGACCCAAGGTAGGAGTGAAGTAAAGTTGGTATTACAGTCTCTATCACATTGTAAATAAAGACTGTTTTACTAGCTTGAACCTTGGCGTAATTTACTCCATGTTTATTAAAAATACGGAGAGAGTCTAAGGCAAAAAATGTAAGAATGTATTTTTGATATAATAAAACAATCGCCTCTGTGGTCGAGCGATCCGGGTGTTGGACTTGACTGCATGAGGTCTCGGGTTCGAATCCCGGGTCGGCCAACAAAAAGAAGATTGGATTTTTCCAATGTTCTAATTAAAAAAAAAGATGTTGGTCGGGATTGGAAACGTGCCCGGTTGGCGATAGGCTTCCCACATATCACATTATGGGACTTAGTATCTTTGGCTAGTCGTGGGTGCCCTGGTTGTGCCTCTGCCTACCTCTTCGGGGATATGGGCGTGAAGAAACTTTTTTTTAAAAACAATGCAATAGACTCAATAGGACAGGCTTTAAAAGGCCCTGAAATCAAATTGAAATCTTTTGCTGCAATAATAGAGAACACGGTAAAGTGTTACGAAGACTCTGTGGTCAAAGGTAGCAAAAGTACAACCCGAAGGATAATTATTCCATTTGCGTCATCGATAGATTTTCTTTCTTTCTCTTTCTTTAATTCTTTATTGTACACAAAAAGTAAAAAAAAAACAATAAAATAAGTAAAATTATATAAAAGGCGAGCTTATCTCTAAAAGAGATATCTTCCAGCAAACCCAAAATAGTGAGAATGCATAAAATAAATGTAGAACATACAGTGCACAATACAAAACTTACTTTACAAAAAAACACAAACTAAATTACTAATTATGACTAAAGTGCCAACATGCTAATTAATTACACAACAAAACGCTCCATTACTGCCTTCTTAAAAACTGTTAATGATTGAATACTCCGATTTTGTTCCGGTTAACAGTATATTAGGACATTGCCATTTTAAATAAGGAAATTGCACAATGCTTTTTAATCAAAAAGTACGTATTTGAGTTTTGGCGCCATCGAGAGAAAAGATGGTCGAAGTTTTTTCATAATTATTGAATTTCGTGTTGTGTTGAGTGAAATTATTCAATTTTGGTGGCATTTTGTATAATTTTGTTCAGTAAAAGTGCACAAATAAAATAATCATGAAGAAATTAGCGTATCGTGTGTTTCCTTGTTACCGCCAAATCTCATTACATGAGCTTGTGTAATGAGGCCACCGCTTTATCCAAGAGTGACATGATTTACTGACGACTAATGACTGATGACTAATTATAATTTATTAAAATTGTTATAAAATTTGATGCAAATTCTTACTTGACTAATGGCAAAATACTAACGTGAAGGCCAAAAAGAAGAAAGAAAGAAAAAGTACGTATTGGAGTATGTATCTGTTAAATTATATTAATATTTTTCATGATTGATGACATGATGTTCAACACATTCAAGTGATTAAAGATCTTATCGTAAGAAATTAAAATGCTAGTAACATTTTTATCTTTTTAACAAATGTGTTTCCCCGTCTTGGTCCAGGCTCCATTGCAGAATAGACCATCTGCCTTCTTGCCAGGCACCTCACAAAAGGCGAGCAGAGGCTTAGGTCACTAATACCGCGACATCTGACTAGGTGGTAGAGTTTCGCAGCGACTCATCCGGATTGGTACCACCGCCTTACCTATTCCTGCAGCCATAACGTCATGGCGTGTTCCGGTTTGGAGGGTAAGGCAGCTGGTAAACTTACTATTGCTCGAAGCCTAACATCCCGGCCTCATGTTGGCAACGCGCCATTACCACAATTGGTGTCACCTTTGGTTGTTCAGGAAATCCGTCTGCCTGTTTGCCTTCCAATGTCAAAAAAAAATTTGTTCACATTATACTATATTAAAGTGGATTACCAAAGCAACGCGTGAGTAAAATAGCAAAAATATAACATTTGCATTATAGTTTAAACAAAATTTATTAAAAATAATACAATTAAATACAGCATGATTATAAATTATCTTTAAGCATCTAATGTAACAACAATATAAATTACAATCAATGAAAAGGTATATAAACCAGATCATCAAGCTATTTTTTTTTTGTTAACTGGTAACACAATGATTTAAATAGATAAAAATTGATATTATGTTTAATGAAAAATTAATAATGTATTTTGAAAATCATGTTGGACTATAAGTAACAAAGTATTGAATGCGCATTGTAAACTTGTGCAAGTGCTATTTGAAAAACGTGTTCATACAACGATATTTCGCCCAGTGACGGAAATAGCAAATATAAATTAAATTTTTAAATCATCATAATCAGCCGTAAGATGTCCACTACTGGACATAGGCCTCCCCCAAAGATCGTGTAAATTTTTAAATATTTCATATATTTTTTATCGTCAAGGTTTCCGGCGGTCCGGCGTCAGACTTGACTTCTTGAGGCCCCGGGTTCGATCCCCGGATCAGGCAACAAAAAATAAAGAAAATGTGTATTTTCAATTTTCAAATAAAAACAACGTTCCCCGATATTAAATGTGTTCCCAGTTGAGGATAAGCTTGCCACGTATCACATTGGTATCTTCGTACTTGGTATCGTCGTGGATTTGGTATCTTCGGCTAGTCGTGGGTGCCTAGGTTGTGCCTCTACCTACTTCTTCAGGGATATGGGCGTGAAGATACTTTAATTAATGTTTTTTTAAGTACGAGTATTTCCATTGATCATTCGACCTCTGAACATGTTGCACATAGTTTACCCAATATTTCACAACAATTTCAATGTAGTAAAATCGTAGCATGCCGTTTCATCCTGCCTTAACCTTTTTATAAATGAAAAATAAGAAAATGCAGGAGAAATAAAATAATCCAAATCTTATCATATAACAGGAAAAATATGTACAAACAATTTTTTAACCCTCCCGATTTAGTGGTGATTAAAAGTCGGACGTTGATTAAAAAGAGGACGGCCATAAATCAGGATTGGTAGTTTTAAATGTAAAATCATGATCTCACGAGATCGTACTTGAGCCTAATAAAGATTTACTGTAGGGGCGCTCGTGAAATATTGCCGTGTACGGTTTATTACCTCTTGTTTTAGGAGCTACCTTGGATTTACCCTTCAGATTATTGCAAAATTGGACGTCACTAGAAGAGGCGCGTGTGCGTAATAACCTTCTAATATAGGAATTGGCTTGAGGCATCCCTCTCAGGGTTAACACGCATGTGAAAGTGCTTACTTACAATAAAAATAGTGAAGAAGTATAGTAATTTTTTTATGGTAATGGAAGGCAAACAGGCAGTCGGATTTTATGATGGTAAGAAATTCACGCCGTCTAGACACCAAAGGTGGTAATGGTGCATTGCTAGCCTGAGGCCGGGATGATACGCCTCGAGCAAAAGTAAGTTTACCGGCTACCTTACCCTCCAATCCGGAACACGACGACGGCAAGCATTGGACGTTATGGTGGCACGAATAGATACGGCGGTGGTACGAATCCACTCCGAAAGCTAACCACCTAGTCAGATGTCACGGTGTTAGTGACGGTAAGCCTATGCTCACCTTTTACAAGCTGCTTGGCAAAAAGCAGATGGTCTAATCTGCAAAGGAGCCCGGACCAACACGGGGAAGTTTTGGTCTTTTTCAATACATTATTTATTAATCTGTTCTATCACATTGTTTTGGTATTGCTTTACAATACTTAGTATCAACGTAACATTATACCAATTATAAAGTAAAATTGTCAAAAATTAATGGACATTTTTTTTTATGGTATAGGAAGGCAAAGAAGCAGACGGATTTCCTGATAGTAAGAAATTCACGCCGCCTAGAGACACCAAAGATGGTAATGGTGCGTTGCTAACCTGAGGTCAGGATGTTAGACCTCGAGCAACAGTAAGCTTACCGGCTACCTTGCCCTCCGGACCGGAACACGTCATGACGTTATGGCGGCAGGAATAGGTAAGGCGGTGGTACCAAACCGGGCGAGTCGCTGCGAAACTCTACCACCTAGTCAGATGTCACGGTGTTAGTGATGATAAGCCTATGCTCGCCTTTTACAAGCTGCCTGGCCAGAAAGGCAGATGGTCTATTCTGCAAAGGAGCCCGGACCAACACGGGGAAAAACATCACATGGACCACTTTTGAAACCAGATTTGCTTTAGAAGCAATGAACGCCTGGTAATACTATTAATCATCAGTCTTTCTCAGGGTCAGTCATTATCTTAAACCCACCTAACCTTATCTTTGCTCTTTGTCTTATCACCTCTGTTTCCAAGCGGTCCGGTGTTGGACTTGACTTCATTAGGTCCCGGGTTCAATCGTGTCAGGTAAAGAAAAGAAAATGCGTATTTTTCAATTTTCCAATAAAAATAACAATGAGACAGGATAATCCCGAATATCGATAAGCTTACCACTTATCACAATGTGGAACTCAATGTCTTCGGCTAGTCAAACTCAAATTATTTTTATTTTGTAGGTAAGGCATCTTACTCTTAAAATATGTCAATGTTACTTACCTAAATAAATTTATCCATACACAAATAATTACCTACATCACAAAATAAACTTGACAATATTTATTATTTAAACAGGGCCCTTACCATGAGTTTACTTCTTGTCAAGTTTACTACACTCGCTACCGTCGCTGTCAATTATATGTATGAAAACTTTAAACAGCGCCTCTAGTGGTAACTAAGAGAAACACATTTTTAGACCAAAATTGTCATAGATTTCGACACGTAACTTACCGTTCGTAATCCATACAAACTCATGGTAGAGGCTCAGAATATTATTGACATAGTGACTACCCATGGTAACCTAGATACTACGTATAACAAAATTGTAACCATACAGTGGGTAGATAAAAATAAAGCTACCGACTTTATATTTATGTATATACCCAATCCATAAAGTAACATCTCTAAACATTTTGTTTCCCAGTCGTGGATGCCACGGTTGAGCGTCCACCTTCCCGTTCAGGGATGCGGAAACATACATTAAATTAGTATCTTAAAAAAACGGATCTTCACGCCCATATCCCCGAGGAAGTAGGCAGAGGCACAAGCAGGGCACCCACGACTAGCCGAAGATACTAAGTCCCACAATGTGATAGGTGGCAAGCCTATCGCCAACCCCTATATATCCTATCCCGAGCAACATTTTTTTTATTAGAAAATTGGAAAAACCCAATTTTCCTGTTTGTTGCCCGACTCGGGATTCGAACCCGGGACCTCATGCAATCAAGTCCAACAACTGAACCGCTAGCCCGCAGATGCGATAGGTAAGTGTCCTATAGACATCGATATTCGCAATATTGGTGTCTTACATTACAAAAAACGTTCTAAATGTTTTAAAAAATAACTAATGTATACGTGATTCCAAAGACATTTCTTAACCCGCATAACACCGATGTGGAATGAGTTACCAAGGCCGGTATTCCCAAACGAATATGACTAAGGAGCTGCAAGATAACAGCGTACTCATTTCTTTAAACTGTGCAACGCATATCTGGTAATCCTTCTGTTGTAAATGTCCGTGGACTGCAGTGATCGCTTTCCATCGGTTTCCCTCCTTATTGAACTACGTCCCTTCATTACCACCATTAAATGTAACAATTTATTGACATAAATGAGGTAGGCATTGAATTAGATGTTTTTTAGTTTTTTTACTTATGTCGCTAATTAATCCAAATATTAAATATACAAATTTAGACATAATTTCATGGCATTGTGTCCGAATTACAAATAATTAGGTAGAATTACATTTGTGGCCACCGCGCCGCCCCCTTAACACAAGGTTGGAAAAGGTTTCCCCAGAAGGCTAACTAAACAGGAATAGATATCATGCGAGCAGCGATGCAAATCATTGGTCGAGTGGCTAGTGTACATCGACCAACCGCGAGGTTTGGGATCGATTCCCGACGGGGGCAGTCATTTGTGTGCTGAAAATTTATTCTGCATTTCCGGGTCTGTGTATTTATTAAAATTATTCTGATATCTAAGTATTTCTATATATACTGTGTATGTATGTACGTAGGCTAATACCCCTAACACAACTACGTATATGATTTGCTTACTTTGGGGTTGAAATTCAATTTGTGCGACTTGTCGATGGATATTTATTTATACTAGTGGTCGCCCGTTGGTCGAAATTCGACCGTAATAAATTTTAATATCTTTTTGATAAGAACGACATCTTCATTTCTCAAGACCAACTACTTTGTGTCCAAACTTTGTAGTGCGCCGTCTGTGATCTTTTGTCATTATCATCAATATATTTGCTTGTGTGTGTCAAATGCATGGTAGTGTAGGTAATATTTTATTTATTGATTTCGTTTACTTTATACGCATTATTATTGAAAAATATAAGCGTTCTGCACTTTTCCTAAATATAAACTATAAGTGTGCCAAATTTCATGTTCCTCCGTCCCCGCAATTTTCGTAAAAAGGGGTCCAAAGTTTTTGCTTTACGTATTAATGTATAGATAGTCAGATGTAATGTTGAAACAATATTGAATAAGTTACATTGAGCAGTAAAGAGGCAGTCCTAACAAATCTCATTAAACACAAAGAAATTCAAATAAAAAATGATAATCTGTGCAATTTCCAACAAGCTTTGAACAAAGTCAACACTTTATCAAGCTGCTATCTTGGAAGTGTAATATGAACTTTATCCTTGGACTCGGAGTGGAACCATTTGTAATGAAATGAATCTTTGATTACAATAAAAGCTTCCTGGATCTCGACACTGTATTCATTATTAATTATTAGCTGTTTCTCGTGACTTCGTTTACGTGTTTCAGAGTTTATTCATACAAACACCTTATTATCAGCATATCACATATGTCTATCCTTCAATACATATGTGTAGGAACTTTCTTGAATTTCAATCAAGACCTTTAACCATTAGCTGGAGTCGCTATTTTTGGCAACGTTGTTGGTTTCGGGGGTCAAAAATGACCCCAGCAGTGTTACAACCTACCGTATTAAAACTATGAATATATATATTTTTTTATATTTTACATAGAATAACTTATTAGCTAAGCAATTATAAAGTTCTAAGATACAATGTTTCACAAACTATTAATTTTTTAACGGTTTGAAAATTTCGTATTTTTTTTAAATTATTTTAGTAGTGTCAAACACAGAATCTCTTATTTAATATAAAAAATAATAATAACAACGAAACTTTTACTTATATTGCTTTTTTATATAATTTAAATAACAAAAAATATGAACAACTCCTGAGTTCAACTAAATAAAAAAATACAACATAAAACTAAACTCCTCTAAAAACGTCACCAATTTAGTTCAACATTTGGTACAATATATTAGATTTTTGGCACTAATTTCTTTGCAAATGGATGATAAACACTTGCTATATTTAAGAGAAAATTTCATCTCTTTTCATACAAATAACATATCCTTTTTTGCAGCTGCTTGTTTGGGTGGCGTCATCAACAATATTTTTTTTATCTTGATGTTTTTCGGAAAATTGACCATTCTTTGTCTCAGATCCAACGAAAAATTAGCGCTTTCGTTCATCCTGTTCTGAAAAAAGTGAATACGTTCGTCTTCCAAAAAACCAGCCACAATGTTAATAATTTACAGTACAAAGTGAAAAACAATGTCAAAATGAATAAACAATAATACAACCATTCTCGGAGTCGAGGTTATTTTTGACCCCATGAGAGTACTTACCTTCACTTCCAGGAATGTTAGAGCGACGGGCGTCCATCACCCGCCGCAATCCGCTACGTAATGAGATTACTTGAATGCGCAGGATTGCAGGGCCTTTGAACTCAAAGTTACAACGCAAAATTTGACACGCGGGGTCAATATTGACCCCCGACTCCAGCTAAGGGTTAAATAATAAAATTACAATAAATAACTGTTCCTAAACAAATAACACAATAAATTTTAATAAACACTCAGACCCAGAAATGCAGACAGCTAAATGTTCTTCACAAAATTAGTTACCTATTCCATAATGCCATAATGATTGCAATTGCCATAATGACTTTGTCGTGTTCCGGCCCAGAGAGTAGGGTAACCGGTATGCTTACATGATAGGCCCAATATCCCGACTACAAGACAGCGATGCACCCATAATTTCTATGGTTACTAGAGGCCAAGATAACTTGAAAACCCACGGTATTGTTCACCGACCTCTTACAAAAAAAAAACAAATATTTTTCCACGTAGGGAATCGAACCCGGGAGTTAAGTGTGTAAGCTACTCTCTCGATCAACATGTCAATCTGTCAATTTATTGTGATATAGATGAGAATTTGGAGCAAACACACTTTTAGTTTTATAATATTAGTGTAGAGGAAAGTGCTAAAGCCGGGTCCAATGTAGAGCTCCATCAGGAATTTAGGTTGGAGTTTGTTAGAGATACAAATAATAAAAAATTAAATTAATGATATAATGATTAAATTAATGATAATGCTAAAGCTTACACAGGTCGAAGCTTGAAGAAGACAATTTAACTCTATGAACAAGTGTCCAGTGCAGTGTTACGCAGCCAAAAGAAAGATATTTTTTTATGTTCACAGTATAGGTGTGTCGCAATATAACATCCCTCGTTTTGTGTCGGGGGTTAAAATAATATTACTTTGTAGCCTATGTATTAGGGCTGGGTTTCACTGTCGAATTTTAACGAGATTAACGTAAAAAACGTTTAGTCAATTGTCAAAAGTGTCATTCATGTCAATTTATTATAAACGAAATTATTCTGGTTATAACAAATATTTTGCAAAAGCTTATGCACGGGATCACAACGAGTATTTAAACTCATTTACACTGCACGCTCATGTCTCCGAACCGGCAGGCAGAGGCACAACCAGAGCATCCACGACTAGCCAAAGACACTAAGTTCCACACTGTAATGCAAGCCTATCGCCAACCGGGCAATAGTTAATAGCCTATAGAAAATTGGAATAAAACACATTTTCTTTTTGTTGCCCGTCCCAGTAGTCGAACCCGGGACCTCATGAAGGCAAGTCCAACAACAACAATAAACCCGGACCGCTAGACCACAGAGGTAACAACGTATTATATTTACTAATCTCTGGTTTCACTAAACTTGGTTGTTAATGTGATCGGTGAAATCAGCCCTTAATAGTAGTTTATATTACAAGACTACTTACTATTAGAAAAAATATTCCCAACAAAACATTTTAAGAAAATTGTTATCAATCTTATTTATATGATAACTTAATTTTCTTTCTTTTCTAATAGCTAACTAAAAAAATCCATAAATTGATATTTATCTATATGTAATCTGACTGCTCGTTTGTCTTCCTGTGTTTAAAAAAATGACAGATCAACGGTCAGTGATCATTAACACATATTTTAGATCTCGACATGGACATAGCCTAAAAAACAAGGTTTTAACTGAAAAAAAAATAAGAAAATAGCTATTCTTTCTATTATGAAGAATATATTTTGTATGCAAATGACAAATTCAACGAAAAAAGGGTTGAAAATAGACCTCTTTATGACAAAGAGAGAGTTTCCTCCGTTACCTAATTCAATAACAAAGTTTCTGTTCACGATATAAAGCGATAAGAAATGAATATTTTAGTTGGTATTCGACTCACATGTGGCGGGGACTGGCTTTTCTTTATTTATAGTCGGTAAGTTGGTAAGAGGTTAATGACACTTGAACAGGTATCAAAGGCACAAACGAAGCTATAGAGCTGCGTACAGTATTTTTATTTTGAATTTTAGGCTCTACTATGGACTGGCACTTACTTTACTACTAAGCTATAATTTTAGTTTTGAATTTATCAAAAACGCCTTCACTAAAGCTTCTTTGATTTTGAATAAACTCTTACCGTCTTATCAATAAACATGGACTAAGGTAGGAGTGAAATTAAGTTGATATAGTCTGTATCACATTGTAATAAAGACTGTAATACGAGGTTGAACCTTGGCTTACTTTACTCCGTGTTTATTAATAAGACAGTGGAACTTCAGTCACAAAGGAGCAGCATTATATGTGTCACAGACAGGAGATGATTTTTTTTGTTATTAATATCTCCCATCGATTAATACTTTTGACATAAAAAATAGCTCTGTTATTATTTTTTGAAACGTCTACATATCAAGTTAAATAATACCGTCCGTAAAGTTATACCTATATATCAGACATTTTCGCACTAATCCCCTTGGAATCGCCGCGGGTAAAAGCTAATATTGTAATAAATTAACCTTGAGCTTGACCGCGTACTTCCTTGATGTTTTAATTTTTAAAAAAATACAAAGATTTCTATGTAATCCGATAACGAATTCAAGGTTTTCTGAATAGTTTAAACGTTTTATTCTTAGAAACTGTTCTGTTAAGGTTTAAAATAGAATTGTAGGAAACGGATTAGGGAAAATTACGATAATTGTTGTAAGTTTTAGCGCCCCTACTTAAGTAACGCGACATGAAAAGTTTCAAACTTATACGAGGCTTACGCTTATTTCGGCTTTAAATCGTAGCATTTCTTCTTCGGCGATGCTTGATTAAAGAAAATATAATTTTTTTTTCAGTTTTATTAGGTTTAAAACTAGTAAACAATCAATAAGGGTATTCATTATCACTATGTATTGTCATATTTTTTTATTATTTTTAACTTAAAAGATGACAAAACCGTTATACTATGTAAATCTACTATCTATCTATCTTTAAGTGAAGTAGATGAAGATGTAACTAGCAAAAAAAGCGTAAGAAAGAAAAGAAAGAAAGAAAGAAAGAAAATATATTTATTTGCGGAATATGTGTGTTAAGGTTGTTACAAAATTATTTAAGCTTTCCAACATATTCTACCACATTGTGGTGTGCAAGTATTTTAATATTTTTATAAGTCTAAAATAACTAATTATATACACAATGTTTTAATATTCATACGAACAAATAGTTTTATTCCGATTTGAAATTTAGCCCTGTCTACCGTAAACTACCACCGTACCGTACCTACCGTAATTAGAGAAGTTTCTTAATATTTCATAATTTCAGAAGATATTGTAACGTTTGCTACAAAATGTGATAAGGGCATTCTGAATAAGGGAAATCAGCACTAAGTTGATGTCAAAATAGATGAGCCAATAGCGGATATTTCCGGGAACTGACAGTGATGATGATGAGGTCGGACAAGAAAATACTCTGATAGAATATCGGATCAAGGTAAAAATATATTTTCGATTTTGTTGTCGACGGAATATATTCGATAAACGAAAATCAGATTACGATCATTTTCACTATGTACATTATTTTCCGGTTCAGTGACATATAGAGATACAGATATCTCGAGATACATAGACGATTATCATATGCTGGGATTTTTTGCGTAGTTCTGTATTTGGCTAATAAGGAGACAGATTTTTCAATGTTTCAAAAATACGCATCTTATTTGTAGGTATATTATTTATTCATTAAAGTTTCAAAAACAAATTTCCAATCTTAGTCTAGTTTCGTAAGTTGATAGAAGAAGGCGTTACTTTGCGGAAATCCATACTTAAATCTAAATAAAATTATTTAATTTGCAAATTTTCCGCTAAAAAATGTGTATACGTATTATGGAGTAACAAAACAGACAAAATAGTGCGCTAAGAATGAATTGGACTTACCGGAAGCTAAAACTCCCAAATATATCCAGCTCCACACAATACACACCACTAAACTGTTTAATTAGCACCAACAATACACATACTACTACAAACTCAAGGAGTATCTGCTCGACCTTCGTGGAGTGCAGTCGATTTCTCCTGATGATGCTTCGGTTACGAAGCGAAACGTACGTTGAGTTTGTAGTAGTATGTGTATTGTTGGTGCTAATTAAACAGTTTAGTGGTGTGTATTGTGTGGAGCTGGATATATTTGGGAGTTTTAGCTTCCGGTAAGTCCAATTCATTCTTAGCGCACTATTTTGTCTGTTTTGTTACTCCATAATACGTATACACATTTTTTAGCGGAAAATTTGCAAATTAAATAATTTTATTTAGATTTAGTTTCGTAAGTCTTGCTACACCTAAGCAAGAGTTAAGATTTACGTTTATATTGGAGTATAGGGTGAACATAATACACCCTAACTTCCAAATTCGAATACAAATATCATAATGTAAAAGTTTTTGAAGTACCTACACATACAGTGGTTGGGGCTTACGATTTATGACGTATTAAATACAACTACTTATATATCTCGTTCAAACCAATTTTGGTGGAAGTTTATATGGCAATGTACAACACATATTTTTTTAGTTTTATTATTCTTTTTACGGGGGTGAGTAACTTTTTAAGTGATAAAATGTTCCCCCCATATAGTATTTTAGACAAGACAGATTTTAGAAACATCAATATCATTTCTAAAAAATGTTGAGTTTCAGTGCTTAGTATGGGAACGTCCACAACCTGTCGATCTTTTTTTATATTTTTGTGTGAAAATCTTAACGCGGTTCACAGTATACTAAATTCCTACAGTATAATTCCTATAGTTTTGGAAAAAGTGGCTGTGACATACGGACAGTAAATAACTCAGGCTGGTAACCCATTTCCAATAAAACCCTTATAGAAAATGGGTTCAGCATCAGATCTACCCATTACATTCTACACCAACTTCCGGGCATCATTATGAAATCACAATCCATGGGAAGGGGGCATTAAATGACTATTTATCTTGTTGACCAACCTCGCAGAGGTGCGGTAGATTTACAATGGCCTTATGTACTTAAAGGTTTTTATAACGCAAGTAAATAATGGGTTTTATAAGATCTCATAATTTCTTGTTTAGTCCTCTTGCTAAAGCTCATAACATAAAGTTTTATTATCACGTACTAAAACTTTATCTCTTACAATAATAACGCAGTCACATACCTGGTGGTATGTTCTGGGTGGGTTACGACATTTCGCGCATTAACTAGCGCTAGCTGTTATTTATATTTCAACTATATATATTTATTTTCCCCGTGTTGGTCCGGGCTTCTTTGTAGAATAGACCATCTGCCTTTCTTGCCAGGCAGCTCGTAAAAGGCGAGCAAAGGCTTACCATCACTAACACCGTGACATCCGACTAGGTGGTAGAGTTTGGCAGCGACTCGCCCGGATTGGTACCACCGCCTTACCTATTCCTGCCGCCATAACGTCATGACGTGTTCCGGTTCAGAGGATAAGGTAGCCAATAAACTAACTTTTGCTCGAGGCCTAACATCCCGACCTCAGGTTGGCAACGCACCATTACCACCTTTGGTGTCTCTAGGCGGCGTGAATTTCTTAGAAACAGGAAATCCGTCTGCTTGTTTGCCTTCCTATAACATAAAAAAAACTAGCCGACCCGGCAGACGTTGTTCTGCTACTTTTTGCTATGATTCACCCTCATCGCTTAGCGTTACCAAATAGAAATTTGCTGATTCTCAGATCTTATTCAATAGGCTCACAAAATTTCATGAGAATCGTACAATCCGTTTCGGAGGAGTACGGTAACTGACATTGTGACACGGCAATTTTATATATCCTATTAATATTATAAATGCGAAAGTTTGTATGTATGGATGTATGGATGTTTGTTACTCTTTCACGCAAAAACTACAAAGCCGATTACGATGAAATTTGGTATGTAGGTAGCTGAAGACCCAGAATAACATATAGGCTACTTTTTATCCCGGAGTTCCCGCGGGATTGGGACTTACACGGGTGAAACCGCGGGGCGCAGCTAGTTTTAATTATAATGCAAATTATTGACTGTTGATGTATGGTATAGAAAACACACACGACCTTCTTCGACAAATGATGATGCAGAACTCGATCAAATTGCATACGACTTTACAATAATTTGTGAAACAGGGCAGGACTACTGTTTTTTAGATAGCTGTAGAGCTAATATGTAATATATGAAATAGAATAACTAAAAACGAAAATAACCTGAACACAATTTATTTAGAAACACTTGTACTTTCCACAATATATAATATAATATTGTGGAATATATAATATTGTGGAAAGTACAAGTGTTTCTAAATAAATTGTGTTCAGGTTTCACAATATTATATATAATATAATATTGTGGAATATGTAATATTGTGGAAAGTACAAGTGTTTCTAAATAAATTGTGTTCAGGTTTCACAATATTATGTATAATATAATATTGTGGAATATATAATATTGTGGAAAGTACAAGTGTTTCTAAATAAATTGTGTTCAGGTTATTTTCGTTTTTAGTTATTCTATTTCATATATTACATATTAGCTCTATAGCTATTTTGATTTAAAAAACAGTAGTCCTGCCCTGTTTCACAAATTACTGTAAAGTCGTATGCAATTTGATCGAGTACTTGTACTTTCCAAATAAATTACATCAAGAATGGAATTCCACCAACCTCCGACGATAAGAAGTATAGAATCTAACCTGAACACAAGTTTTTTGTGAATTTCTACCAGCAAGTTCAGATACAAAGTTATGTCTCTGTTTAACGATTATAATGGCAAATTGAATTGTATCCAATCTGGAGGGTTTTGATCGTGAAAGGATACTTCTGAGGTGATTTAATCGTATTGGGTCTCAGATGCGCCACCTTACGCTGGCCACATTACTTGTGAATTGTTGTTTCTGTACTCGTATAATTAAATTTATATCTGATAAAATCGTAGCGAAACTAAATCTATACATAATATTAAAAACAATGTTAGCTATGTTTTGCATGTAGAATACAGAACCCAAAATGAAGATTATTCAAATTTTTGTCGGTTTTTTACTCAGTTTTCACGTAAAAATTAATAAACGTATTTTTCCAAAATGTTTTATTCTATTACTCGTTTCAGCTCGGTGTAGGTTCGGATCTTCTACTAAGAGCAACTCAAAGTAAGCTTTGTCAAAAACTTTTACACAGAAAAAATATCCTACTAAGTTTTATAAACAACCATACACATAAATAGAGACATCTCACATAAAGCCTGCCTCAGTCGGGAAATGAACCCGATTTCGTGGTTAGTTTTTTGCGTTAGTTGATTTTTAGCAGTAAAACTACAAAAAGTAGACTTCGATTTCAATAATATAATCTTAATACACAAAAATGGAATATTTATTCGATTTCCCTGTAATTCAATCACCAGATCCAGACATGATGACACCATGAATATTTCAGAAGTCCGCTCTTTTAAACTAAAAAATAAATTAAAATTGCTTTAGAAATGGCGAAGACATCTGGGTATACACAAAGTGTAAGAGTCTGACTTACAACCTACTTCTTTTGTCAAAGTCACAAAATAATTTATTTAATTACCACACTACGGGTTTAAATCTGGTCAATTGATTTCGTAAAGGGGTGAAATTAACTATCTTCTTTAGTAGATGTATGACCCTAGTCTGTTTTACGTCAAATAAAACTAGGCCTCCACCTACTAAATGTTACTCTAATATAATGGAAATTATAAAAACATATATAAGAGTGACCATGCTTCTTTAAAAAAGGCACAATTTTGATAAATTATTCCATGTGCATACACCATGTTGCGCAAAACACGGACAATGTTGAAGTGAGAGCGATAAGATGTATGACATAAACATTTTTGATATTTTGCTAATATAAAATAACAAGGCGTTTATTGACGTTTATTTTCTGTTTCTTTTGTACATCGAAATAAATAGCAATATTTTTTTTTTATGTTATAGGAAGGCAAACAAGCAGACGGATTTCCTGATGGTAAGAAATTCACGCCGCCTAGAGACACCAAAGATGGTG
The DNA here is from genome assembly GCA_002245505.1 of Calephelis nemesis. Classification (NCBI taxonomy): domain Eukaryota; kingdom Metazoa; phylum Arthropoda; class Insecta; order Lepidoptera; family Riodinidae; genus Calephelis; species Calephelis nemesis. The sequence goes on from NJDD01000023.1 coordinate 144,890, forward strand.
ATGGTGCGTTGCCAACCTGAGATCATGATGGTAGGCCTCGAGCAAAAGTAAGTTTACCGGCTACCTTACCTTCCGAACCGGAACACGTCATGACGTTATGGCGGCAGAAATAGGTAAGGCGGTGGTACCAATCCGGGCGAGTCGCTGCGAAACTCTACCACCTAATCTTCTACAAGCAAAATTAAACGAGGAAAGGTAGTGGTTTTTATTAAAAATCAGCAGCACTTATAGTTTCCAAGTACGAGTTACAGGTGGATCTGCTAGAGAGCTTCTAGCAGAGCCACTTTCCATGCAAGTTATTTCATAATTTAGCACAGATGCGGTATATTTATACGTCTGAACGCTAAACTCGTTGCAGATACGGTATTTAAAGATGTAAATTGACAGGAATTCATTTGGGTGGTTCTGCTGCAGAACATCTCATAATTATTGTGCTCCAAACCACTCAGTCTAGCACATTGTCGCAGACACTGACATCTTACTACTATCAGTATTTAAGAAAATACATACATTTCTCTGAACGTGCCCGAGAGCTACAAAGCTGGTTCCACCAGTCCCATGCTATTACCACAATACTAGGCAACCTAAAAGTAGAAAAAAACAGTAATGTTAGTTTTTATTTTCTAGCTTGATTGGTGTTTATCCTTACTTTCCCCTCTTACACACTCTTCCGATTAAATGAAACCAACTACAAAGTTAGAGAGGTGTATACACAAAGCCAGTTAACCAGTGTGTGTTACCAGTGATGACCTACGGCACCGAGACGTGGTCTCTTACTGTGGGCCTGATAAACAAGCTCAAGGTTGCACAGCGAGCTATGGAGCGGGCTATGCTCGGGATTTCCCTGCGAGATCGATTCAGAAATGAGGAGATCCGCAGGCGAACGAAAGTCACCGATATAGCCAGCCGGGTTAGCAAACTGAAGTGGCAGTGGGCGGGGCACATAGCGCGGAGAACTGATGGCCGTTGGGGCAGAAAAGTTCTTGAGTGGAGACCACGTACCGGCAAACGAAGCATAGGACGGCCACCCACGAGATGGACAGACGACCATATGAGGGTCTCGGGGTCTCGCTGGATGCAGGCCGCTTCCATCCGGTCGAAGTGGAAGTCAACGGGGGAGGCCTATGTTCAGCAGTGGACGTCCTATGGCTGAAATGATGATGATGATGATACACAAAGCAGTATGAAGATCAACGAAAACGAAACATTACCCCCTTTTCACCTACTCTTAAAGTTATATGTTTTATTTCCAAACTTATATGGAACTAATTTGGAGGCATGTCCCATCTAGTAAACAAAATATCGAAATTGGACTAGTTTGTAATAAGTTACACATAATCTTACAATCAGTAACCGAAAGAACAAAAATGATATTTTTTCCTTTTTTTGTATTCTTAACGTTAAAATTTTTAAAAGTTAAATGAGACCTATTTGCAAATATTGTTTATCCAACAAAGTAAGAGTTATCAAAATCATTGCATGGGTATGGCAAAAAAACCAACCATACGCCTTGAAAAGTAGGAAATTGAAAGGAAAAATAGAGGAAGTTCTTAACTTTATCTGTTTTTGCCTCGGTTGAAAGTAAAATCGTTTTTCGGCATAAAGATATTTACTTCTCATTTAAAGGATTCCTTAATAATTATGATCGCAAATAATTTCAAGTTGGCCGACGAACAAGTCTTAGCGTATCTTTATTCAGTAATTAGTACCAGGAAAGTGTGTTTTTATGTTCTTAATTTGCAATTCAATGGGAAAAGAAAAATATGTTAATGAGAATTAACAAAGAAGTACAAATTAGGTTGGATAAAAAGGTTTGCTAGAAATATCTAGCTTGTTAAAAATATTAAAATTATATCTCCAAACGAATACGACTTTGGAACCTTCAAAAAAGAAAACGTAGTCATTAATTAAAGAGCGGCAACGCACCTTTAATACTCCTGGTGTTGCTAATATCCGTGGGCGGCGTTGATCATTTGCCACTAGGTGACCCACTCGTTTGCCTCCTCTTATATTATAAAAAATAGCTATACTCACAAAATATGTCAAAATCGATTCTTCAACTTTGGACCTGAGTCGAGGAGGCTTCCCCCGTGATGGTCCGGGCTCCTTTGTAGAATAGACCATCTGCTTTCCTGTGCCAGGCAGCTCGTAAAAGGCGAGCATAGGCTTGCCGTCACTAACACCGTGACATCTGACTAGGTGGTAGAGTTTCGCAGCGACTCACCCGGATTGGTACCACCGCCTTACCTATTCCTGCCGCCATAACGTCATGACGTGTTCCGGTTCGGAGGGTAAGGTAGCCGGTAAACTTACTTTTGCTCGAGGCCTAACATCCCGGCTTGTGGTTGGCAACGCACCATTACCACCTTTGGTGTCTCTAGGCGGCGGGAATTTCTTACCATCAGGAAATCCGTCTGCTTGTTTGCCTTCCAATGTCATAAAAAAAAAGGCTAAGTGTGATATTTTTTTTTTTTTTTATTCGGTTGCCAATTATTGGCAACCATCTAATTCCATTGCCATGGGAGAGCAATGCCTTTGTATGTCTAACTTTACATTCATGCCAGTTCTCTCGTGTTTACAGATCGTACTGTCATTCAGCATACTTTATCTTTCTTTTGCTCGTCAATCTTTCGTACTTGTGGGGGGGACACCCACCTATCTTTTTGTGTACCTATCTTTTATGTTTTCTTTTATTTTACTTAATTAAGTTACAGGGTTTTATAAATAAAATAATTTCTTCTTTTCTTTTCTTCTTTTTTTTTTTTTTTCTATAGCTTTTCATTTTACTATTTTAAATTTTCAATTAACAATAAAGTTAACATTTACAATTGTACAGATTTATAAATAAATACAGATAAATTAAATTAGTGAATTAAATTAAATTAAATTAAATTGGAATAAATTAAATTATTGAATTGGTTCTATTGCTGATTCTATTGTTTAGCCTTCCAGTATTCTCTTGACCATATACAATTATATGGTATTGAGCATACGTGCAGCTGTTGTGTTTTATGTATTGTGTCTATTTGTATAAATAATATATTTAATTTTGTGCTAATAATTGGGTCAAATTCTAACAATTTGGCACCAATTTATTTTGCCAAAGTGTGATATTAAACCTGCATATTTACCGCGTAATTTCTATTCCAAAGAGAAATATCACAATAGCGCGTACCATCTGACGAACTGTTACATCCCTATTTTCCATGCTTAATTGCTGAATTCCAGTTAGCCATACAATTCTGCAATAATATTGTATGAACACCCAGATTTTCCAAGTTTTCAGTCAATTCTATACATTCAGTTTAATCTCTATCCAACAACGAACCTGGTTTCTCCCTCCCGGTTAGCTTCAGTAAGGAGACTAAACCCGGTCGTACGACCCTTCAGCAGCTAAATTATTTAGAAGCAGACTAGAGTTGTTATATAGCCCTGATGATGCTTGTATGGCGAAACCGGTTGGCTAAATTATAAAAATAAAAAATAATAAAATATATTGTGGAAAGTACAAGTGTTTCTAAATAAATTACATCAAGAATGGAATTCCACCAAGCTCCGACGATAAGAAGTATAGAATCTACCCTTCAGCAGGGTCCGCGAAGTCGGTCGATAGCTAGTTACCAATAAATAGTTTATAACAAAGTCGCGTTCTCTATCCCCAGTCCCTTTGTATGATTAAATCTTTCAAACTATGGAACGGATTTTGATGCGGCTTTTTTAATAAATAAAGTGTTTAAAGAGGAAGCTTTATATATATATATTATACCCGTATAAAGCCGGGACGAGCCGCTAGTAACGCAATGAAGTGTTGTGTGTGTTTAAACTTTTATATGAAAGTAATAATGTAATAAATTAAGGATTGCTTCCTGAAAGTGCTTTTTTATAAGAGCCAGGAAGCCAAACCTAACACAGCGTAGTGATGTCTATAATGTTGTACTATCGTGTTCCAGTTTAAAGAGTAGGTTGGTTGGTAAAGAAAGATATCAGACCTCTTTCGTTAATTATACGGCTACTTTAACCTTAAAGCAAAACACAGGAGTGACGAGTAAAATGAGTGACACATTCTGGACAAGTCTCCGGAAGGATAGTGTATCTTCCTTTTGTGTCTTGCCATAGCAGGATAAGACATTGGCATCGATACACAACAGCCGCAAGATTGTGGCTATTTTTGCAGAAATCCATCAACAACTCAAGGTGTAAAGAACTAATATAACACCTATAAACATTGACCGTTGATACTTTGCGAAATTCTATCGTGTACGAAATTTTTAAAATGCGTGTAGACTTTACACCAACGTAATGTGGTATTTCACCACCTGTTATAGGTTTTCTGTATTAATTTACAAAACCCTGGTGATTTTAGTTTTAGCAAAAATTTTTATAAATTGTTGTATAATTGAATACAGATGAATTTCAACTCATTTTGGTATGCAACAACAAATTTAGAAAACCAATATTGCTTTTGAATAATGAACCCATTCCCCTCTGTTACACTATGATATTTTTTTTTATTAACTACTCAAATTTCAAATGAACATCTTACAGGTTGTTTCACTGGACTGGATAAAAGCGTCATTTTTTAGTTTTTTTTTTAATTATTTTAAATAGTGCGAGTGGAAAATCCGTTGACTAATCGAAGACTGTACAAGTATCTTTAAAAACCACTCAATAGTTCCCTAATGTACATACTTGTCGTACATATGACGTATGACAAGGTGCATGACATTTCCAACACTACTTGTGTTGGAAATCCAGTGACAAAGGTCTCTCGGGTGAGCAGTGGTCTGTAATACGCGGGGTCTCTGGAGTACCTTCTCGTAATATGGGTCAATTTGTCCGACATATTTTTAGAATGATATGATGTATTTTTATGTCTTCGGATTTCTATTTTCTGTACACTTCCGGAGCTCGCGTAATAAACTTATTCCGCAGGAACCCGATGAGAAATTAGTTTATCTTCTTCGAGGTTCGATCTATTTCTGTACTAAAATTCATTTAAATCAATTTAAATGTTTTAATGAGAAAACGGAATGAACTTACTTACAGGCGCATTTGTAATTTATGAATGACGTACAGTCTTTATATGAAAGAAAAGAATCTAACAATGCACATGTACTCCTGTCCAAAATTATGTTGTTCTTTCATCAGCCAGTTTTTATACATATATGTTTTAACAACAAACATAGTCCCTGAGTCTCTACCGTGAGTTTGGAATAGATTATGAACGGTAAGTTACGTGTCGAAATCTATGACATTTTTGGTCTGAAAATCTGTTTCTTTTAGTCACTCATAGAGGCGATGTTCAAAGTTTTCATACCAATAATTTACAGAGTCGGTAGCGTGTATAGTAAATTTGAGCTGTAAAATCATGGTAAGGATTCTAATCATATTACGGACTTACCGTTAAATTGGCTAAAAATTATAATGTCACGTATTAATTATGTAGAAAGAGATTTTTAAAATTTCAGAATACAATATGCAAACGCAATATATGCAATTACATTTTTGAAAAAAATAAACGTCTTTGGGTCTTTTTGGAGAGTCAATCTGAGTACACATTTTAGGTCAAAACCCGACAAGACTTTCTGGCTATGGCAGCTAGGCGGTGTGTGAGTTTTCATATACTTTTCAACGTCACACTAGTTGCCGAATCCGCTAGTTGCGTAGTTAGCTTTAGATTTACATAGACGCATCTGAAGAACTCATATCTAATATCAAAAATCATATGTAGCATGATTTTTGTGAAATCAACATTATCTTATTATTTTTTAAGAGACAAACTCACCCTGTATTCAAACCGATCTTCATCTCGCGCTGACGATATCTGCCAGACTTACCACGTATTAACCTTATATAACCCGTAAAAGTAAAGAATGAGATTAAAGATGGTAGCCTCTCTATTTACCTCTCTTTCCTACACCATAGCTATCTATAAGTTTACATTCACTGGTATGGAAAACTTTAAAAAATATCGTAACCGTTTTTCAACAGACGAAAAGCAAAGGAGATTCTCATTTTTTTTATGTGATATATTCTGAGTTTCATGACATTTTTTGGATAGCATTCTCATAGCATAAAATTCAAAAGGGATCATACCATAAATTTGGAAAAATAAATTGAAGGGTTGCACTCCGGGAAGACAAAAAAACTTGAATATTAACATTGTTCATTTTTTATATTTTGGAATAGTTAGAGAATAACTATGCACGAAATGCTTTAATTTTTAGCGTAAAGTAGATACTATTGGGCGAGGTGCTTAAATCTTCAAGTTATCTCACAGCGAGGCCGAGCCCTGAAGCTAGCTTGAAGATGTACCGACGAGTGAAACAAAAATCACAGTATGAAATGCGACGTCCATATGCAGTGGTTTTACTCTCCCTCTGTCTTATAAATTTTCGACCAGGTCACGTTTCCTGACACGAGTGTAACATTTTCTACCCATTGCCAAAAGTTGTGGACGCCGCAAAAGAAATTTTTACTTCAAAAATTCAACTCAATTCAACTAGGACCGACCGCCCCGTTGGTCGAGTGGCTAGCGTACACGCCTAACTGCATCGACCAACCGCGGGGCTTGGGGTTCGATTCCCGGCAAGGCCAAGTATTTGTGTGATGAATATTTAGATGTCTGCATTTCCGAGTCTGGGTGTTTATTAAATTTATTCTGTTATCTATTTAAGTATTTCTATGTATTAGAATCGTTGACTAACACTAATAACACAAGCATAAAATTTGCTTACTTTGGGGTTAGATTCAATTTATGTGATTAGTTGAGGGATATTTATTATTTATTATTATTTAAGACCACTTCGAAAGTACACAATTTCAATAAAAAAAATATTAAAACCTTTTCAAAAATAACGGTGAAATCAATTGACATAATATATAAAAAATAGAAGTGGAACATACAATCTCCTCCTTTAGTCAAAGTCAGATAAAAATTAACGATACGTACTTATACCTGTCATTAACATAACAAAGTACGGAGAGACGCGCAGTATTTCCAAAAATTGAAGTAATTTATAATTAAAGTCGATTAAAATCTTTCATAAATCTTTAGGGAAAGCCACAACAGATTAATATTCCGGTAATACGTCTTTAGATCACAAATCCTTCTCTTTGGAGAGATTTTACAACTGAAGCCTTGTCGAGTCAAATATCGAAAAGTAAAGATAAAATTAATATTAAAGCTTCCAAATATTTCACGTTTTATAAATCCGTCCATTCATGTCCGTTCAAAGATGGGCTAAGTGATTTTGATCCATTTATTTATCATCAACACTGTGACTATGACTTAATGGTAACATTTTGGGACAAATTACCCGGATCGATACGATTACATATTGGTACCCTCATAATTTTGAATGTTCGCTACAGTGATCTCCCAATTTAGAGGGAAATTTAACCGGTATATTTACTTAAGTAAAGTGCATGACTTCCCTGCCGTAGACTGGCAACGCGTCAGTATTATCCACTTCGTTAGGTCTATCGACCAACCGCGAGACCCAGGTTCGATTCCCGTTTGGTGGGCATTTGTGCGACGTACGCCTCTATTTACGGGTCTCGCCTCTGTGGTCTAGCGGTCCGGGTGTTGGACTTGACTGCACGAGGTCCCGGGTTCGAATCTCGGGTCGGCCAACAAAAAGAAAATTTGATTTTTCTAATTTTCTAATAATAAAAAAATGTTGGCCGGGATTGGAAATGTGCCCGGTTGGCGATAGGCTTGCCACCTATCACATTGTGGGACTTAGTGTCTTCGGCTAGTCGTGGGTGCCCTGGTTGTGCCTCTGCCTACCTCTTCGGGGATATGGGCGTGAAGATACTTAACTTTACTTTATTTAAGAGTCTGGAACTTTATCATATCTAAATATTTCTATGCTTATTACCTTTTCTAATGTTTAAAACACAATGTTACAATTTATTCAGACTTTTTTTGAGACTAGATCAATTTGCGTAATTTGTCTAGAGTATTTATTTATTTTTCATCTTTTTTACTGAAAAACTGTGGAGCTTGGCATCAAGATATTTTACTGCTTTTTTATTCAGTCGAAGGCGTAATTATGGCTATTATATGACAGTTTTACAGTGACTCTAGGTTGGTATCTTAGCGTTTTAACGAGATGGTAGAGTTCTCAAGTGACTGGGACCGATTATTGTTTGACTGTCTGAGCTATTTCTGCCCCTTTAACCATAGTTACCTGACACTCAAGGTTTCTTTTTTTATAAAAGTGGCACACGGACCTTTTTGGTCAAAATGTTGGCAACAAATCTACGGATTTCTTAGATGACTCCTCGCAGATCGTCATCTGGTTGCGGCTCACAGGACCACAAAAGTAGTGGTGAACCTACGAGTATGTTGCGTTTTTTTTACTGCTTGCAAAATACAACGTAAATAAATTTGATGTAGGAGCTTTTGTGTACATTTTATCACACCCAAATGGAGATGCAATTTATTTAGAAACACTTGTACTTTCCACAATATATTTTATTATTTTTTATTTATTATTTATTACTATAAATTGCATCAAGAATGGAATTCCACCAAGCACCGACGATAAAAAGTATAGAATCTACCAAATGGAGATGCAGCGAAGGAACTATTCGAAATGTTCTTATAAAACTTTTAATTAATTACATAAATATTATTATTTTCTTCAGCATTCATAGAGCTGTCATACCTGCATAGGTAAAAGCCCTACAAAACAACAGACAAAAAAAATATGTTACGTTTTTATGCAACGAATTTTGTTGCAATAATGTTGAATAGACCACAAAGGTCATTTTTCATGTTTATTAATGAACTCATAGTTTTATATACTAGAGGTTATAACGTGATTTCCAACCTCGAGAAAAATGCATGCAAAAATTGCAAACTCTATTACAAAGTTAACAAGCACTGCCGCCATAATGAAAGCGGCACATTCCGGACCGAGTGCTATTCTACCTTCGGTCGTCTCGTTGGCAATGGCCAATGCAACGTATTCTCGGCTCTTATAAGCTGCCAATCAGAGCGTCAGATGGTCTGTTCTTCCCAGAGGCTCCGGACTAACGAGCTGAAATAACATATAACTTCCAAAGATGAAATGCTTTCATTTTGTTTGAATTTATAAACTAAAACAAATTGTTATTTAAACTAGTGGTCGCATAGTGGTCGTGGTCGAAATTCGACCATAACAAGTTTTAATATCTTGTTGATAAGGACGCCATCTTCATTTCTCAAGACCAACTACTTTGTTTCCAAACTTTTTAGTGCGCCATCTGTGATCTTTTATCGTTATCATCAATATACGTCTTATTTCTGTGTGTCAAATGCACGGTAGTGTGGGTAATGTTTTATTTAATTTATAAGCATTGTTATTGAAAAATAATAGCGTTCTGCACTTCTTCTACACATAAACTATAAGTGTGCCAAATTTTATGCTCCTCCGTCAGTGTGATTTTCGTAAAAAGGGGTCCAAAGTTTCGGCATCACGTATTAATATGTACCTAGATATCATAGACTTTAAAACTTCCGTTTTATTATAACTAACGTTTACGTTTAAAAAATATGATTTCACGGTTAACATAATGTCGGAAGTTATTCACGTGTAAACATAAAGGAACAACTAACAAGCTACAACCTTAATCTAAACTTACTTTCTAAGATTTCCGTTCTCAGTTGGTGCACATGTTCAAAGGAAAAGTTCTTGTAAAAATGTCGTCTGAGCTTTAAGATTTGCTGTCGTGATTGGATCTTTGACATTCGTAATAAATATGACTGGAAACCTTACACTAACTATTTACAAAGTTGAACATAAAGTTAAAAAGTTATTTTATGATTAACTAGGCGACACACGTGCCTTTGCTTACATTGATTTTGTCTGTTTGAATAATTAACTAATAATAATTATTTATTAGTTATTTTATAAAACAGGGTTTAATAGTGTACTATAATTGGAGGGAGTCATCTTGTAGGTATATGCCAACCTCTAAAACTCTGTTCTAAAACTTGATATAGATAAAATAATTTATAAACTATTATTTACTTTTTACTCATTACTGATTACAGTTATAATGTAATCGTATTAATATAGTAACTAATAAATTAATATTCCATGAACCAAAGATACAAATTAATCTAGCCCTAAAGTAAGTTAATAACATATTTGTATTGTGGAACTTAGAGAACGATAATAATACATAAATATATTGAAATAGATACTAAGTCTGTCCACGTAGGGAATCGAAACTAAGCCTCTTTTATTATAATGTATTGTGCGTTAATGCGTTACTGTATGCGTGTATGCGTGTGTGTGTCTGTGTATGTGTGTGTGTTTGTGTATGTGTGTTTGAGTGTCTGTGTGTGTGTGTTTGTATGTTAAATTGTGTACGTGTTTTGAGGTCCCGGGCCGGGCAGCAAAAAAAATATATTTTGTTCGGGATTGAATATGTGCCCGGTTGGCGATAGGCTTGCCACCAATTACACTGTGGGACTAAATGTCTTGGGCTAGTGCCCAGGTTGTGGGTCTGCCTACCTCTTCGGGGATATGGGAGGATACTTATTTTTTCAACTTGAACATTGTCTTAAACATTAAAACACACCTAACAAAACTTATAAAAATAGGACCAAAATTACTCAAGTTATTGTCGAACAAACATACAAGCATACAACCACAACCCGTCCCGAATACAGAGACCTTCGCTTGATACTTTTACTCCGTGAAAAATTGGGATTCTCTCTGAACGTTAACTTAAAAAGTGAAGTCGTAATTATTATTTTAAATTTTATTAAACTTTAAAATAACAATTTGTTTTAATTTATGTTAAAATGATAAATTAACTTGGAAAATTTAAATAGTTTGCAAATACGTTGGCAGATCTAAACTTGTGTAGTTACCCTCTTGCATATTTTACTACGATTTTCTTGACATAACTTTGTACACATAATGTACAGAAGAATTGCGCATTTGTATATATTTGTACAACAATATACATATACAAGTACGCAATATAGGTAGATAAGTTAAGATTTTGATATTTAGAAAAGTAAGTACCTGCCTAGCCCACGGTAAAACAAATTACGTTACAGTAACACCATCTAATGGTGGTACTGTTTACAGTTTTACCGTTTAAAGAATTACAGATTTTTTAAAACAAGTAAGGTCAGCTCGTAAATTCCAGGCTGTTAAAAATATCATTTGAAAAGTCTTTGATAAAAAGTTTCTACTTGTAAATATGTAAATAAATTTCCATCCAATACTATCATGTTACAAATTTAGTTTGAAGATCAATGGAGAGGGCGTTGTTACAAACAGACGTCACCAGGGCTTACAGAAAATGGCAAACTTTCCACAAAGATTACGTCGTACCGCAGCTCGCCCTTAACGAGAATCGAGTTGCAAGCTTGCAAATAATCTAATATTTTACGTTCTCTATATAATGAGATCAGATAAGGTTTTCCTGCGGACTCCACTTAATAGAACCTCTAATATACAAACAAACATGAGTTACGATATATTAAAGAGCACGAAGTTGGTAAATGTTTTCTAGGTTTGTTTATAAGTATCTTTATATGTTACTAGCTGCGCCCCGCGGTTTCACCCGCGTAAGTCCCAATCCCGCGGGAACTCCGGGATAAAAAAAAGTCTATATGTTATTCTGGGTCTTCAGCTACCTACATACCAAATTTCATCATAATCGGCTTTGTAGTTTTTGCGTGAAAGAGTAACAAACATCCATACATACAAACTTTCGCATTTATAATATTAATAGGATTAATAACAATTGTTATGAGTTTTTAAGTAACAAGATTTTCACCTAGACTAGGAGTTAATGAGACATTTATTTTATCTTAACGCTCTATCTGTGGTGATGCGGTTTGGTGTTGGACTAGACTTCATGAGACCTCATCTCATGTTTGATCTCCGAGTCAGGCTACCAAGAGAATACGTGTTTATTTTTTCAATTTTCTAATGAAACAACGTTGTTTCCCGGGATTAAATATGCGCCTGGTTGCTGATAGGCTTACCACCTATCACATTGTGGGACTTAGTGTCTTTGGTTAGTCGTAGATGACCTTGTTACACACCTCTTCGTACGGGCGTGAAAATACTTTTTTTATTTTCCTACGCATTTAATATGTATTGTATTTTTATGTTTTGGACAGAGAATTTCTCCATATGGTAAGAGAAACTGTCATCTACAGCAAAACAAAAGTTACTGGTGTGTCACTATTTTATCGATAGGTATCTTCGACTATGTTTGCCAGTCTATAGGCTACTCTACTTTCCATCACGGCATACATAAAATGACGACCACTTACGTTATCATGGCAGCAGCAGGTTAGATTGTGGAACTAATCCACGAGAGCTTTTCCACAGCACTCACCTACAATTACTGTTGTGTTCTAGCGTTTTACATACCCTCCAAACGACACACTTACGCAAAAAGCTGAGCAACTCAATCTCAGACTAAATAGGAGTCTTTAACACCTTTGGTGTCCTAGTTTAGAAGCAACAAGAACAGTCATGAAATCTGTCTATTTGTTTTACCAAACATTTGTTTTTGCATTGGAAGGCAAACACCAAGAGGAACTTGATAGTAATATCTAAATTTTCGCGTAATAGATACCAAAGGAAAGGATGTTCAATCTCTTCTTCAATAAATTAACTTTCTACTTGACCCTTCAAAGACGAACATGACTTTTGCAAGGATTGACATTATGACAACGAAAACATATCCCCCAAGTATTAAATACATTAAATGTTTTCCGTTTTCTGAATATCTACAAAAAATTCTCGGATTTTTGCTATAAAATAAGATAGATCTTATAACTTCGGTTGTGAGCTAAAATATGTAACCTTAAAAAGCAATTTAATTTGCTCCTCTAACGCCTTCTAAAAGAAAATAAAAAGAAAACTGCGTATTGTGGCTTAGAATATAAATAGAATGCCAAATCAAAATAAAATTGTTCTTCATTGCGGGGAAGTAAATCCTATTAAAGAAATTCTTTGGGAAAGTAAATTGTATTTGGGTAAAGAAAGACACTTTTAACTGAAACAAAAAGGGACAATCTCGACATCTCTTTTCCTTAACACACAGAGCTAACAAGGAACGAGTATCTATTCAGGGGTACAATAGTTAATTTTAAACTTCAGCTACTTCATATTTTAAAATTTACTATAATGAAAATTCTCCTTTTATACAACATTAATTTAACTATACCGTATTTGTAAATATTTAGCATTTTTGAAAATTCACAGCGCTATTCATATATTCATATATATAATCGCTTCTGTGGTCTAGCGGTTCAGTTGTTGGACTTGAATGCATGAGGTCTTGGGTTCGAATCCCGGGTTGGGCAACAGAAAGAAAATTGGGTTTTTCCGATTTTCTAATAAAAAGAGATGTTGCTCGGGATAGAATATATAGGATTTTTTTTATTCATATATTTAGCAATACGTATCAAACACTGCAAAATATTTCTGGTTGGTGAGGCCCCACCTAAATTACAAAGACACGTATTAAAAATTTGCTGTACCTGCCACTTTGTGCACGACTTTTTGCAGTAAACGTTAACCTGACTTTAATTATAAAATCGACATAAATTGCAATAGACTGACAAATTTTCGCATTTGTAATATGGGTATGGTTGGAATCTATTGCAAAGTCCGATACCAGCAGATGATCTGGATTTTCAAATGTAGAGAATGTGCCACATAATTTCCTGAGTGTAGTTAAGTCATTCATTTTTGAACTAAAAAACTTATGACTTAAAAAAGTGCTGGGGTCCGCACTACAAAACGAAACAATTGGTTTTGTTTAATGATATGTAATATATCAGGAACAAACAAAAAAACAACAAAAACATATTTGTATTTGGACTACGCATTATTGAATTGGGTAATTTGTACTTTCCAAAACATTTTTTTCATAACCGGTTCAGCTTCAGCATCTGAAGATCGGTTCAAACTATATTCAATACATATTTTGGGAAGTAAGAGCAACATTCATAAATTGTATCTAAAACAGAATTCTACAAAGCGCCGACAATAAGAAGTATATATAGAAAGTAATTTTAGCCCAGTTAACATTTCGATTAGCACTTTCTTTTATAGCACCCTTTTAGGTGCTTTTACCTTTCTCGAAACATAAAATATAGGTATTTGCCAAATTTCGTGAAGCTCTATCGGGACACAGATGGACGAATGGCAATTCTAAAAATGTGTTTTGATGCCCATTGTAGTGGCCTGAACCAATTACTTTTTATGTTCTCAATGCACAGAATTCTCTCTTCTATCTTCTTAATATTATTATATATCTTGTTATTATTCTTTCTACAATGAGGGCGCAGTTGTCGTTTGAGTAGAATTTAACAAAAAATATACAGTTTATTTAGTTAATGAAGAATTTATTTTAAATATTACGATGTAATGCCAAAACTTTGGACCCCTTTTTTGCACGACGTCCTGCCAGAGCATAGAATTTGGCACACTTATAGTTTATGTGTAGGTGAAGTGCAGAACTCTTTCCAGTTTCAAAAATAATGCTTATAAGCATTATTATTACTTACTTTACTACTTGTACATATACGTATACATTACTACTTAAACATATACGTATAGTACATTAAATCAATAAATAAAACATTACCCACACTATCATGCATTTGACACACACAAACAAATATATTGGAAACAAAGTAGTAGTAGTAGTAGGTGTTGAGAAATGAAGATGGCGTTCTTATTAACAAGAGATCCAAATTTATTATGGGCGAATTTCGATCAATGGGCGACCACTAGTTTTAATAAAAGCTCAAGTCACTTATTATTACATTAACAACCTATCGGTGAAATTCCCGTCAAAATCGGTTCAGCTGTTTCAAAGGCTGGCAGGGACGAACAAACAGATTGACAAAAAACGTTGTTTTGGTATTCGAATCGTATATACAGTCACATGCATGTGTTTGCAAGCTGTCAGTTTAATATTAAAAACAGATATTGTAATTTTATTTATTTATTTTGTATACATAATATATATTATACCTATTGTTGCGGCCAAGGTAAGCAGTTGCCGAACGCGGAACTTAAGCGGAACTTAGAAGAATTAAGGGCCGCACAGAGACGTTAATTGACATTTGATCTATCATAAGCCACAATTTTGAGTTGAAAATGTCAACTTAATGGCTCATTAAAAGACAATTGACGTCCCCGACAAGAGCGGCCGTTAATATTGTAAAATTACATTATTATACCTCAGTGTTGATTATTGTTAACTTTGTATAAAGGATACTCTTAATATTGAAAATTTGCAATATTACCGTTCTCTATGGTATGAATATCATGCTTAGAATACGGGTTACATAAAACTCTAGACTAGACCAGTATACTATTGAGGTTTTCGAGGTGTAAAATAGCAGATTTTCAAAGTTATTGTCAGAAGCGTGGTCTAACAACCAATACCATAGTGGGTGGTAAAAAAGTTTTTTTTATGATATTGGAAGGCAAACAAGCAGACGGATTTCCTGGTGGTAAGAAATTCCCACTTAGAGACACTAAAGGTGATAATGGGGCCCTGCTAACCTGAAGCCGGGATGCCTGGAGCAAAAGCAAGTTTACCGGCTACCTTACCCTCCGAACCGGAACACATTATGACATTATGGTGCAGGAAGTAAGGCAATGGTAGCAATCCGGGGAGTCGCTGCAAAACTCTACCAGGTGGTAGTCAGATGTCACGGTGTTAGTGACGGTAAATCAATGCTCGCCTTTTACGAGCTGTCTGGCAGGAAGGCAGACGGTCTATTTTGCAAACGTACACTCAAAATAGGTCCGATAAAATGTATCAGGCTCATGTTGAGTGTACGTTTGGTTCTACATTTGTTCATAAGCTAGAGTTGCGCTTTCTTAAACCTCAGCTACCTTCATAATGTCTAAATAAAAGTATCTTCACGCCCATATCCCCGAAGAGGTAGGCAGAGGCACAACCAGGGCACCCACGACTAGCCGAAGACACTAAGTCCCACAATGTGATAGGTGGCAAGCCTATCGCCAACCGGGCACATTTCCAATCCCGACCAACATTTTTTTATTAGAAAATTGAAAAAATCCAATTTCCTTTTTGTTGGTCGACCCGGGATTCGAACCCGGGACCTCATGCAGTCAAGTCCAACACCCGGACCGCTAGACCACAGAGGCGATAATGTCTAAATAAATTACAAAAACACAATAAATGTCAGACAAGTTTATCGTGGAATCTATAAAAAAGGTTATTAACGTCGTTAAAATATAATGTGATTTAATACCTTTTTTGATTTATATGTTTTAACGAGATAGGACGGCAGATAATGACTGATTTCCTGATGAAAAGAAACACACGTTGCTTAAAACCAAAAATGTCACAGGAAAGTTGGCCGAAAATTTAAAGATTTTAATAGAAAGTTTATATAATATAAGTTTATATGTAGGTATACACTAAACATTGTGTTACTAGTTACAAAAAAATGTGACGATTACGAACTAAATTTTAACCAAAACAGGTTGATTTTGTCGATTGAATAAACTAATGATTGAACTGTTCATAGCTTAACAAAATAAAAAAAAAGATTTTTGATTAATACTAATCAAAAATAAAACAAACGTAAAAAGTGGTATTTAGTAACAGTTTAATTTTAGTTACTAATAAAATTTCAATTTTATTTGTAGCACGTACGTCAAGTAAACATTTTTTAAACTTATTTAAGTAATAAATAAAAAATATTTAACTGATTACAAAACCGAAATTAACAAGTATTGGGCTCACTGCAAAAGTAATTTTCTATTGAAGACAAATTATAATTTAAGTTTATTTCTTGAAATGACAAAAATAGTTTTGTTAATTTTGTTTTTTCAGTGTAGAGCCCATAACTGGGAGCTGACATTGTGATACATAAATTCTTGTTATAACTTTGTTTTTATCCTATTAATATTATAAATGCGAAAGTTTGTATGTATGGATGTTTGTTACTCTTTCACGCAAAAACTACAAAGCCGATAACGATGAAATTTGGTATGTAGGTAGCTGAAGACCCAGAATAACATATAGGCTACTTTTTATCCCGGAGTTCCCGCGGGATTGGGACTTACGCGGGTGAAACCGCGGGGCGCAGCTAGTTATTTATAATTATTAGCAACTTTTGTTACTAAAGTTTCTTGTCGATTCTAGAAACCAGTAAAGTTCGCCACATTCAGGGTTGCATCTAAAGCACCAGCCAAATTTTAAAAAAGGTTCGGAATGATAACACTTTTACATTTAAAATTAAACAAAAACATTTAAAACTAACAACATTTTAAAATAAAAAAACAATTTTCAATTTTTATCCGAAGCAAAAAATGTACTCAGTTACTTATTTTGAATAAAAATGAAATGAAATAAGATGCATGGCTATAACATAAAGAAAGCATAAAACTAGTTCCCACCGACCGCAATCGCTTTCGCAGGCTAATGACGTCACGACTCGTACTAGGTACGATATCGCATGACAATAAGTAAGCATTTTTGTGAACTGTTTTAAATGAATGTTTATGAAAGTCAATATGACAATTTGGTAAATACATTTAAAATACTTTGCCGTTGAAGCCGATACCCCTTATTTTAAAATTTGGCTGTCTTTTCAAAGGTACCATGTATAGGTATATAATATAGACCTATACATGGTACCTTTAAAAAGACATTATATAGGTACCACGTTTCGAATCTTGTTACGGAATTTCGCTTCGAAAAATCGAAACGAAATTACATGGATAGCAAATCCAAACAGTATTTATTAGCTGTACTAAAATTTACTGTCATATGTGGTAGATCTAAAGATTTGTTCGGTTTTGCTGCAGCAGTATTACAAACGAGTGGTCGACCGCACTTGCAACTTATCGCATAAACATTTCCAAACGAACCTAAGTTTTCACAGTAAAATCGATTTTTGTGGAAGCCGTAATTACGTTATGCATAATTAAAGTTTTTACATTATTACATAACTAATCTTCGTCCGCGGCTTTGTATGCACGTCATCACATTTGTCTTTTATAATATTCTATGCTACATGTAGCCTGCAAATTCGAAAACACTGGAGAAAATTTTAGTTGTTGGTGACGAGAACAATAGATTTTCCGCAACTAAAATTATCCAAAAGATTGAGCCGGACTGGCAGCTTGAGAAATTTTAGTAGTTCTTGCGAAAAACGTAAACAGGCAAACCATCAAGAAATTTAATCTTAATATAATATATAAATCTCGTGTTGATGTTTGTCCTCAATGGACTCCTAAACCACTTAACCGATTATAATAAAATTCGCACACCATGTGCAGTTAGATCCAACTTGAGAGATAGGATAGCTAAAACCTTAATTTACGGTAAAAAATTACCATCCGAGCGAAGCCGGAACGGGCAGCTAGTAATCAATTAAGGAAAACATAGTTGTTTTCAAAAAAATAGTTTTGTACAAAAGAATTATGTTTTTAAAACATAAGTTCATGTGATACGAGTGTAAACATCGTTTATTTCAACATATATTTCACTTAAACCAAAATAACATTTTTACGTGCAGTCTGTCTTTCTATCTGCTTGTTACGGCTAGGCTCTTATGCGGCTGGACCGATATTGACGGTACTTTTACTGGCACATAACTGATGTAATATACTCCTTCGCTTAAATTTAATAAAAAAATTAAAAAATACAATATAAGTACATAGCTTTTTTGTTAAATTCCATTCGAAGTCGCGGGCACAGCTAGTAGTAAATATAGGTACTTTTATATTTTTTAAATAAATTTTGTTACGCAATTTTTTTTACCCAGATTCTATGTGTATAGGAACAGAAACATAGAGGATCAGAACATCTGCCTCCCAGCCAGGCAGCTCGATAAAGGCGATCATCGGTTAGCATAATTTATAACCTGCAATTAGTCGCCTTTGTAGTCCAGCGGTCTTCTTGAGGTTCCTGGTTCAATTCCCGGGTCGGGCAAAAAAAGAAACTTGAAAAATGAATATTTTCAACTTTCTAACAAATCGTTTTGTTCTTGTTTCTAACAAATCAGTAGCCCGGGAATGGATGTGTGCCCGATTGTCGAAAAGCTTGCTACCAATTGCATTGGCTAGACGTGGGTGTCCTGGTTGTGCCCCTGCCTACCGGTTCGGGGATATGGGCGTGTGATACTTGTTTTAAAAAAATACCAGTTTTGGTAGTTATACTATGGAGCAAAGAGTTGATGTTACTGCTTTTAAAATGTCGAGTTGACGAACCGTTGAAGCATTTGCTTGTTAGTAAAGGATCTCTGTTGAGTATCTAACACGTTTTTTAAGCATCACCCTTAGCGCGGCTCTCTGTGCTTTGTTCAGTTTTACCATTGTCACGTTTTGAAACCAAACTGCTCATTCGCAATTATACAAGCGGATGAATAGTCTTGTGGTAAGAACTTGCACATCCAATTAAATACAGCAAATATAGTAAAAACGCATCGTCCCCTGAGACTGGGATGTGTTTAATAAAATTCGAACTGGAACACCAAAATGGCAAACACCGAGATAAAACTAACTAAAACGGTAACTTATTACGGTAACAATATCATTCATTCTTGCACACTCGCTTTTTCAGATTTGTGTGCAAAATGTAAACTAAAAACAAACATACAAAAAGTTTAATCAAATGAAGACAATAATTGCAAAAGTTGTACAACACGGATCGCTCCCGCCACGCACCGGGTACCTGGGTGCTCCCACTTCGGCTTATAATTTATTTAGGCCTTTAACATCCAAGGGCGGGAGCGCCAACTGAACTTAATGAAATGAGTTTATTGCGCTTTTAATAATATTTTATTATGTTTAAGTTTTCAGATATATTTTAATATTTTTTCTACTTTAAAGACATAAGAATAATAGTAGTTACAATCTCTAGATTTGCAAGATCGCACAAAACTTCATAAGAATGGAGCTTCAGTATCATAAACTAGAACTGCGTTTATTCTATTCCGATAAAAAAATTAATACTCAGTTTTAATATTACGGATAATGATGATGGCTGCGCGGGAAATAATACATATTTATAAACTAACACACTCTGCGAACGTTGTTCCACTTGACAGCTAATAACAGTTTGTCAAGGAAAATTAGGAATATTTTTTTCTAAACCATAATCTAAATCAAAGATGAATGGATGAAAAATAATTGTTTCCCTTGCCAATTTTCACCGCTGTGTAGTATAAGATTTGATTTTAGATCTTCAAATATATTTAAACCAAATTTTATGTAATTGTAATAGACAGACATACTTTCTCATTCGTGATACTAGTATGGTTGGAATTTATAATAAAGTTCCAAAACCTAATGTGACCTTTACACAACTTCTGGGTGTCAAGTTACAAATGTTAGTTGGACTGAGAGTTTCAAGTCAGTTATTCTAATCTCCAAAACTTATGTCCGGAAAACATCTATAAAACATACCCTACCAAATAAAAAAAAACAATATTTTACTACGCATTTATGGCTTACACCCAAATTGTCATTGTGTATTTTTTCCGTCTAATATAGAAACTCCTTTATTTTAATTCCAATTTTTAGTAACCTATAACCTTTCTCGGAGCCGGTTCAGTAGATTCGGCATGAATAGCTGCTGGGAAAATGTCATATAGAAAAAAACCCAAAAGCATTTTAAGCGTCGTCGTCGTGCTTGGACATCGCATCATGCCTGAATGGATCGACCAATTTTGCTAAATCATTGTCAGGAGAAGGTTCTTATAAAAAAAACCGTTATTTCAAAGTAGCGTGTGGATAGGTTTTTCAAATTCTGTCCTATTGTGGGTAAACCGAGATCAGGATAACAATCCTCGTCGCGTACGTACCACGGATAACCGGTGGCAGCATCGAGTACTCATGATCCATGAATTTTCAACTAATTCTGTACGATTTGTAACCTTTTGAGTTTAAGAGGCGCAAAGGCTTCACTTGCCTATGATACAATTGGTAAAAAATATGTGGGATAATCTGCACAAAACAAACATTACGTTGATGAAGAAAATATGAGAAAAAAAGTGAAATATTGCCTTCGTTTTTGTACAGTCGGATAAAAACTACTTGTATGTTGTTCGGTAGAACAAACTACAATCCTACCAAATTTCATTGAAATGCATTTTGTAGATTTTACATGATTGAACCACAAATTAACAGACAGTCAGATAAAAATTCTTAAACACTGAAAATGTGTTCCGCTATCCATTTTTTGTCGCCTAGACCATTATTTTTAATTCTGCAAAAATTAACTCTTCTACAGTTTTATAAAATGTATAGATATCATCATCATATATACATATAACAAATCTGTAGAAGGTTCAATTCTGTACATATAAGGATAATTCTGTAAATATTGAAAAAATAAATAGCAGGGGGTGTTACTGGACCGATACCAAACCCAAATATGTGATTAAAACTTTTTTTTTCTGTCTGTCTGTCTGTATGTTCAGGCATCACGTGAAAACTTTCGATGAAACTTGGCAATAAAATGGGATATTTTTTATCCTGGAAAAAACGTAGAAAAAAAAATCTTTATTTTTCAGTTTTATCACGCGAAGACCGACATCCGCGTGGACGGAGTCGCGAGCGGAAGCTAGTATATCAAATAAATCATTTTTTTCACAATATCATTTTTCATTATTTTCTTCAGTTATTTAAAGAGTTATTCTACTGCTACTGCCGTATAGACACTGCGGCACTTAAAACAGTGTCTGCAGATTGTTCTAAATTAATCGCAAGCAAGCAGGACGATTTAAATTATATTTTGAACTATACTTTTCATTTATTTCCATATTCTATAAACGACGATGAATAAAGTTATTAAACGATAAGATGATAAAATGTACAATTTTTTTTTGTTTGCGGATTACTGACACAAATAAAAGTTTCACGTTTTCAAGGATAGTAATAGGTAAAGAAACTAAAAGTTATTGTATTTCAAATTTTCCTATTTGGTATAAAAACAACCGTAACTCAAGGAAATTTGTGCAGTTATTTTAAATATTGTAAGGTCTTGCCAAAGAACCAAAAGCACATCACAGTCACATACTGATACTCACCTTGGAACTGGAGCTCCCAACGACCAGCTCCTTACTTTTGACAACATCCAACGTTGAATTATTTCTAATTGTTATTATTAACTGCACCATGAAGTTAGTTACCTTAACCAAGAGGAGTTCCAAGCAAAACTTTAGACTTTGAACTTAAGAAAAAGAACTTGAACTCTATAGGATCACTCTCTATCAGGTGGACAGTTTCTTCACTGCCTTTTTCCTCCATACAAAGTAAATAAGAATAGTAAAACATTACAAAAATAAACGTGAATAATTTACGTAGGAATATAATTGTATACATTACACGGGTATGTACTCGTAGATATAAAGCCGGCTGAGAATATAACACACCTACGCTTGTAAGTTGTAGCGGTGAGTTCGAACATACGCGTCTCACGTTCGAGTTTCTTTTTTTTAACCCCCGACGCAGAAAAAGGGGTGTTATAAGTTTGACGTGTCTGTCTGTGTGTCTTTCTGTCTGCGGCATCATAACTCGCGAACGGATATAGTGATTTCAATTAAGATTTTTTTTGTATTAAAGGTCTAGTGTGCGAGTGTTCTTAGATATGTTTGATAAAAATCTGTTGAGCCGTTTAAAAGTTGTGGGGCTTAAAAGTGAGGAGATTAACCATCTCTGCAAATATATACAGATATTTTATTTTTATTTTTAAAGGGAAATTAATTCTTGTGTTTGATTTTTAGTTATTTTTTTTTACAATATCTCTTGATATGTATTACAGTGTGAAATAAGCGTATAAATGTTTATTCCTTCTATAAGTACTATCAAAGTGATACAGAACATTCTCAAACGATATTTTACGTGTGTGAGCGCTTAGTCTTTCCATATATCCCGAATTCCGCTCAGAAAAGGTGTAGAATAAAAGCGGTAAAATAACTTTCACAGCTCCGATTTATCTTTTGAAGTTTACGGTTTGGATACAAAACATTGGCTCTGAAAGCTTTGGGCTAGCGTTTGTTCAAACAATGTTTATTTAAATTATTCGGGTGTGTCCAGTTTACACAGGATTTTTAACAATAACAGTGATTTATTACAGATTTTGTTGGTGATCGTACGAGTGTGTAACGATTAGTTTGCAACTTTGTTCACATATCATTGACTTTTATCAAAATAACCTTAATTTATTAAAGACTAGCTTCCGCCCGCCACTCCGTCCGCGCGGATGTCGGTGTTCGCGTAATAAAACTGAAAAATTAAGATTTACTGTTTTTCTACGTATTTTTTCATGATAAAAAGTATCCCATTTTATGCCCAGTGTAATAAGGTATAATTATACCAAGTTTTATCGAAATTGAACCGTTAGTTTTCACGTGATGCCTGAACATACAGACAGACAGACAAAAAATGTTTTGATCACATATTTGGGTTTGGTATCGATCCAGTAACACCCCTGCTATTTATTTTTCAATATTTTCAATGTTCAGAATTGACCCTTCTACAGATTTATTATATGTATAGATTTTACGGTGTCGTCAGGGCTACAACCTAAACAACTCTAAAGTTTCAGTTTTTCAAAAATCTATTTACTTAATAACAAATTACAAGTGATTACTTAATTTATTAAATAAAAAATGCGCAAACTGAATCTAACCCAAGCAAATTATATGTTGTGTTGTATTATGAGTTTTAGTCAAAGACACAAAGATACTGTTGCATACATATACTGTAACAGATACCAAAAAATACATAAACCTAAATTTTTATTGTACAAAAGCTTGCTCCCCGTTGGGAATCGAACCCTAGCCTCACAGTTGGTCGGTTAGGTTAGGCGTGTACGCCAGCCCATTGACCACCGAGTCGGTAAAATAATCGCAACGCTATCCAGTTGTTTAGTCGGGATACTTGCCTATCGTGCAAGTGCATCGCCAACACTCACGCAAACCACATTACAATAACAATTTCGAACAATTACATTAACAATATATTTGGTTGACTGCCTCGTTGCTCGAGTGACTAGCGTACACGCCTAACTACACCGATCAACTGCGAGGCTCGGCCCTCGGGTTCAATTCCCGACGGGGGCTGACATTTGATTGATGAACATTTAGGTGTCGACATTTCCGAGTCTGGGTGCTTATTAATTTTATTCTGGTATCTATCAAGTATTTCTATGTATTAGTATCGTTGACTAACACCCATAACACAAGCATATAATTTGCTTACTTTGGGGTTAGATTCAATTCGTGTCCAGGATTTTTTTTTATTCATTACTCATAGTAAAGTAAATGTCCAGTTTCTCTCGTAACCTCGCAAGTCAGCACAAATTTATTGATTTATTTTAGTCCAAATCAAATACGGGTAGTGTCAGTTGTCATTTAAGAATGAGCATTCTATTAGTAAAACAATTTTTAGTATTTTTAATAGCTCTAAAGATTACTTGCCAACATATTACCGTCCGTAAAGAATAAATACAGACGTTAATTAATATTATTTTCCAGCCATTAACTATTTAACGCCTTTAAAGGAATGCAAATAAAATCAAATAAAAATAATTGATAATATATGAAGAAGTCAACATTAAGTAATCGTATCATTTTATTTTTACGATATTAGTTAACTAGATTTTAACAGGCTCCTTTGCAGAATAGACCATCTGCCTTTCTGCCACGCAATTCGGAAAAGGCGAGCATAGGCTTACGGTCACTAACACCGTGACATCCTACTAGCTGGTAGAATTTCACAGCTACTCGCACGGATTGGTACCACCGCCTTACGTTTTCCTGCCGTTGAGGTGTTCCGGTTCGGAGGGTATGGTAGCCGGTAAACTTACTTTTGCTCGAGGGCTAACATTCCGGCATCAGGTTGGCAACGCACTATTGCCACCTTTGGTGTCTCTAGGCAACGTTAATTTCGTACCCTCAGTAAATTTGTCTGCTTCTTTGCCTTCCATTATCATAAAAAAAATACTTTGCCTCGTGTTAATACCATACAGCTTTCCCACTGGAACCCGTTTAGATATAGTGACAAAAAGTCACCTCCTTTCAGCCTCATACCTAACTACATAAAAACAAAAAATATAGTAATGTTTTTTAGTTTTGTATGATAGCAAAAAAAAACAGCATTTGTTATAGTTACCTATCGAATAAAGCAAAGAAATAGAGTTTCATACTTGATCATAATGTTATTTTGTTCCTATAAATAAGTATATGGATTTTGCATAGAACTTGGCACCCATTAAGATTTCCATTCTTTTTGAGGCGGAGTTCACAGCTAAGCATATTTTTTGTATTGAACTTGGCTCTCCTTTTTTACATTTATGTTTTTGGTGGGATATTTTTTACATAAGTTATACAGTGCATATGGCACGGCAACTACGCTCGGGCTTCCTAAGGGTCTACTGTGGCACCATTATATCATGAAGAATGGATAAGATGATTTCTAATATTTTTAACAAAATGGAAAAAAAGTTTGATGTGTGTTTGTGTGTCTGTCTGTATCATCATAATATTTGGGACGGATGTACCGATTTCGATGCGGATTTTTTAGTTTGAAACCTCCACGATTGAGATGATTATAAGCTACAGCACAACCAGTTAAAAACTTCACTGTGGTGTGTGTGTGGTGTAGCTGTCAATAGGCACATTTTAAAAAAAGCTTGATCAAACGTGCAGTATTAACTTTAACGACGATTTAATGTTAAAAAAACTACGGTGCCAAATGTTTAGCCAAATGTCATTTGTTAAATTGATCCATTACGGGATTAGGTTTTGTAGGAGTTGTTCATTTCTTTTTAAATTAAGGGTTATAAATCAATGTTGCCTGTAAAAATACACGTGACTCCCCTGATGGTAAGAAATACCTTATTAAAATATTTTTTTCTGTATGTGTGTCTTTTTACATTATTATGTATGAGAAAGTTCGTAGTTTTTTTATTTATTTTATTAAACATTAAGCTAACAATCAAAAACTGTATAATATACCGCTCAAACCACTGATATCTTTGTGAGGTAAGTTGTAATGTTCTGGGTCCTAAACTTACCACAAAAAAGAAATAAAATTATTAACCATTCGCTAAAATTATCCAATGTTAGGTACCCAATGAAAATAAATAATAAATGTTTAAGTGTTCATGTTCCATTATAAAGGTTCAATTTTAAACAGACAAGATGACTTACAAATATGTACTTAAAATAATACTTAAAATATCTTTTTTTTTTATTTCTAGAATAAAGTATTAAAAAATATTAAAAGTTTAAAAAATGTTAATGTTTGGTAATAACAATAATATCAGAGTTAAATGTGACGTATTGAAAAAAACATGGCCAGTAATTCAGTATTTACGAATTATGTAACATTAAAATTCTTTTATGACTTCGTCAAAACCTATTCGTAAAATAGTTAAGAATTATCGCGATTACGACAGTTTTACAAACACGAAAATCACACCAAAATCTGACCACTCGTAATAGACAAACACATGCACGTACAGACAACCTAAACTAATAATACTCCACTTTTTCCGGCAAGGGTAAAATTCTGATATGACATTAAATTAATTTGTTATATTAGAATGTACAGTCCATATTTAGATTATAAATGCAAAAAAGTATTTGTCCCTCTTACACAGTTTTTAAATTTATTCGACATGTCCGAACCATGAGCTCCGTTAGTTTTACATAACACTTGAAGACTTTGTTGAATCTTACTGTTTCGAATGCGGTCAGCGAGCGTTACACCACAAATCTTCAGTAGCGCTATCAATTTGACCGCAATTATTCATCTTCAATAAAACCAGCAAAGGTGAAAATGACTTTAAAACGCTAAAACTTACTTGTTTTCGTATAGTGTCGTTTTATTTTGTTGTACATGTTTACAATTTTTACGTGACGAACGTAGTTTTAAAAAAAGAATTTTAAATCTTTTGTATACGAAAAATTGTAACGTTTAAAAATCAATAGGCGCGGCGTCTCAGTTGATTTGTGCCGTTTTAATTGCGTGCAAATATCCGGAGGAGAGCGGCGAGCCGTGCGCCACCCGGTCCCGGCCCGCCCGCTCTAATATCGGATGTGTACGCGGTGGGGTTGTCGGTTACTCTATAAACATCAACGAATATTTTGCTTTTGGGAACCCAAAGTTGTTCAAATGTCTCTGTTTCATTTTTAATGTCAGGATTTTACATTTTGTTTGACTTTAAACCATAATTTTAAAAACATGTGTTTATAATCTGTAGAACATATAATCAAACTTTTCATTTGTTCTAATAAATTAAAGCATTTTATAGAAGTAACAACAACCTGAGAAATGAAGAATGAAAAGCTACAAGTAGCAGTTAACAATATGTTTTTACATTATCACGTGTTGATCAACAAAAGTTCAAGAGATAAGTCTCCTCTAAAGAATACGAAACAACTACCTGCCTGATAGGCAACTGGTAAGAGGCCAGATATATTTGTTACTCTCTAGTGACGTAACTATGACTAGGTGGTAATGAAATCCTTTCCTATCTTGTATTCAGGTATAAGGTAGCAATTTTACTTACTTACAGCCTCAGGTTGGCAACGCGC
This sequence comes from Calephelis nemesis, assembly GCA_002245505.1. Lineage (NCBI taxonomy): Eukaryota > Metazoa > Arthropoda > Insecta > Lepidoptera > Riodinidae > Calephelis > Calephelis nemesis. The sequence continues at coordinate 172,476 of NJDD01000023.1, forward strand.
CATTACTTTAAAAGTGTAAAGGCAAACGGTTAAACTTGCTAAATGTGGACAATTTAATACCATAGAAACAGACGGTAAAAAATTGTATACACTTTGTGATGTTATTGTTGAACAAAATCATTGAAACTCTTAAATAATTGTTTTGTAGAATGGTGTGTTTTGTGTTGGTCGATAACTTTGTAAAAGAATATGAAAAGCTTTAAGAAAAGTTGATTAATGAAGTCTTTCAAACGAAAAGGCTTCTTTTAGTATTTTTTCCTTTATTTCAACGTTTTGAAAATGGTTAAAACGTAAGCGAATAATGAATAGACTGTAATTTTGTCAAAAACTTTTAAAACTTGATTGTTAATCAGAAGACCTAGGTCTTTTAGAAATAATAAATAAGGTAAAATAGATAAAATAAATAATATAAAGAATTTTAGGAAAAAATTGTGTATGTACTTATGTACACGCGTTAGAAGTTATCTTCGGCGTAATAAGATAAAAATCTTTTTAAAAATTTTATCTTTTGCCTTATTTTACATTTGTAGACAAAATGACACTAACCATAGAAAAAGGGTATTTAATACATTAAAAGTTTTACTATAATGCATTATTTAGTTAAATAAAGTTTATTTAATATTTAATAAGAACTAAAATGTTATCTATGGCTAACTTCATCATGTCGGTTTTTCGTGACGGTGTGCGCGCGCATCGTAAAAGTTTACCCTCATCATTTTTTCCTAACGCGCCAAAAGAAGTATAACTTCAATAACATATAAACGTCTTAACAAAATCCGTTAATTTATCTAATATAGAGTAAGAAAATTATACATTAGTTTTATAAGTCGGAATCTGCCACTAATGACAACTTTGTAAAGTAGATAAGTGAATTATTTCACCAGTGCTATCATACTTATGTAACAGAAAGCTTTGCTGAAGCTCGTCCGGATTGTTGCTGCCATAAAATCAGTGTTCGTCGTTATTGCGTTTCGTGTCGTAGCTGATAAATTTATACACGTGGCTTCAAACCTGGCCGCAAGATATCGACTTAGTTCGTAACATCTATTGTATTATAAACAGAAAAAGAATCAAAAATAGAAATACCTATTTCCTCCATAGAAATTGGAAGGCGAACAAGCAGACGGATTTCCTGATAGTAAGAAATTCACGCCGCCTAGAGACACCAAAGATAGTAATGGTGCGTTGCCAACCTGAGGCCGGGATGTTAGGTCCCGAGCAGAAAAATAAGTTTACCGGCAACCTTACCCTCCGAACCGGAACACGTATTGACGTTATGGCGGCAGGAATAGGTAAGGCGGTGGTACCCAATCCGAA
>NJDD01000023.1:202525-214032 GCA_002245505.1 Calephelis nemesis
TAGTCATTTCTGACTACTTGTACATAAGTCTTTATAATTTGTGATTTCTGACAGCCAAAGTCCAATGACTTCAGTTGCTTATGAACTGGTTATTAATGTCAATAGCTGTCAGATATTTGACATATTCACTCATAAGCCAATTGGCTTCTTTAGGGCCACTTGCACATTCCCGGGTTACATTTGACACTGAGTTAAACTGTCAAATATAAGGTGATTTAACCCGAGTTAGACGTTAACTCAATGTTAAAGACTTAAACCAGGAACGTGCAAGTGGCCCTTAGTCTTCATGATTAATTGATTTTTTTTAAACTTATATGAAGACCAAGAAAGTGACGAATTTCCTGATGGTAAGAAATACACACATCTGCTGGCGTTGCAATACAAAATGTGTCAAAATTGCAATGTCGTCTTGAGGCTATCACGATAAATACATGAGCCTTTTGGTGAGTCTACGAGGAACGTATTTAATGAATAGTTTTGTAATATGACGATCAATGTCAACAGTGTAAATCATAGCTATTCCCTTTTGTTTGTTCTTTGTTTAATTATTCTAAACCACGCAATATATTTTAATACGGTTGTCACTAATGGCAAGAGTCATTAACGAGAAAGGTTTATGTGGCAAGTCTCGGATTATCTTCTGTAATCTGACTATTATATTATACAATTTGTAAATACTTTCCCCAAAATTTCTAGCAAGTTTTCTTTTACAAAATATTTACAATAAACTGTAGATAAATGTGCGAGGTCACTTTCAGGAAAACTTACAAGAAGATAGTGTTGGATAAAATGTTATGTTGGGGTATTTCACATTCTATTAAAGTTTAAATCAGACAGAACATGATAATGCGAAATCATATGAAATTTAAAAGTTACTTTGGTTCGTTATTAACATTATTGGACATAGAAACAGTCCGTTGACCAAGGACCGTCACATACATTCGACATTTTGTAACGGGACTCCGTTTCGAAAAAAAAATCGAAAGCAGAAAATCCATATTTTTATTTAGCTGTCACATACATTCAGAATTTTTCCGTACGGAATTTGGGTCGATTTGTACGGTGTGACATTTTGTTTCAAAATTTCGAGTTTTTTTTCATAATGCTTGTACTTTACCCGTACTAATTACATAAATTGTGACCTTTCACCCTTTCGATGTCTATTGGAAATCGCCAGAACCGATGAGGTCACCTTATTCGAGAAAAGGAGGAGGTAATATGTTCGATGAAAGAGCGTACTTTCGAAGTAGTCCCATTGTCAAAAAGTTTGAATCCGATGGGATTCCATTTTATAATAATAATAATTGTTTATTTGCCAAAAATGTGGTACTTACAGTAAGTTGTTACATATTTCCATGGTTCTGCACAGAATCAGAATCAGAATATTCTTTATTCACATGAACCATACAAGTGGTATTTGTGCGCGTCGACATTTTTTTAAACTACCACCGGATCGGAATCGCGGCCTCACACTGACACATTTTGACATAACATGACATGGAAATTTATGTGGCTATTAGCAAATTACATGCATAGCAATTTGATTATCTAATTAAAAAATATAAAACTGATTCAATTCAGTGTGTGTCAACAGATATTTATATTTGTTAATTATTCTGTTATTGTAGGTAATTTACAAATAACCATAAACATAACAAATAATAGTGCAGCAGTCGAAATTCCCAGGGAACAAAAAACGATATAATAAACTTAATTTGTATGTATACTGATGATTTACTTATTCAAAATGTAGTCATTTTATGCAAAACGTAATTTGTGATTAAATTATAAGTAATTATGTAGTAAGGCGCCTCTGTTGTCTAGAGGTCTGGCATCGGACTTAACTTCTTTAGGTCCCGGGTTCAATCCCCGGCTTGAACAACAAAAACTGAAAATGTGTGCTTTAAATTTTCTTATAATAGTAACGTTTACCAGGATGAGATATGTGCCCGGTTGGCGACATTCTTGCCACTTATCACATTGTGGGACAGATGTTGTGTAGATGTCTAGTCGTGGCTGCCTAGTTATACCTGTGACTCCCGCTTCGGGATATCGACGTTAAGATACTGCACCAACAATTACAATATAGTAATATTGTAATTGTGCAAAACAAAGTGTACTCATCCATTGATGTAATCATACATTCCATTTATATATAATATCATCTTCGTAAACTTTTGCATCCAATAATGGCATAATTTAACAACATACAACAAAACCAGGTAGACCGGAAAAAGGTATAATGGTTGTATGAATATTCCGAAGTATTTCTCAATGGCTACATTGCCATGCAGACGAGAAAATGTTGTGGACACGCCGTTATAAAATTAGAAACAAAAGTTTGGCGAATAACCTAAATTCTAATTTATTCAACTCAACTTTATCGATGTAAATACTACCACAGAACAAAATTATTATAACTTTAAAGGTGAAATAGTTTTTAGAAAACGGAGTTTACCGAAATTGGGGATTTGGACTCTCGTTTCTAGTAATCATTATTATACAATGAAATCCAAAGTTTGTGAACGTCTTTTCATGTTAATTGCTTATATGTGAAATGTTTTGGGGATTTGTTTCTCTCTACTTTTCCAAGTAGCAAAGGACACATGTATAAGTACACCTATATTGTTTAAAACTTTAGGCCATTTACAGGCTTATTCATAAACGTTGCTTAACTTTTAACCACCAATTTAAGCAATGCTTAAAAAAATTCTTATTCATAAACGCTATTTAGAGTTAATCATTTGTTTAAATATACTCTTAAATAGCTGTCACTTTAAGCAACCTCGGACCCTTGTTTAAAATTTTAATCAACAAAATGGCTGACTAAATTTCAAACAGCTGATTTTATGTGCATTGACAAAATGCAACAACTAGCCATTTAATATGGCTTATTTGTGTATTCTTATGATTTTTTTATAATACACGCATTGAAATATTTTGATTTCGTTGAAGTGTGGACATAAGTGGATGGGATATGTTTGATTTTGGAACAATATAGGACTGTAATAACATGTTTTATTATGGAGATGGCCAATGACTCCTACGAAGAAACGAATAGTTTTCCAGAGCATTTTGTTATGATATTGGAAGCATAAAAGTAGACAGATTTTCTGATTGTGAGAATTTTACGCCGTCTAGAGACACCAAAGGTGTCAATGGTGAGATTCCAACCTGAGGCTGGGATGTCAAGCCCCGAGCAAAAGTAAGTTTACCGTCTACTTTACTCTACGAACGGGAACAATTCAACAGCAAGCGCTGACGTTATGGCGGCAGGAATATTTAAGGCGGTGGTACCGATCCCGGTGAGTCGCTGCGAAATTCACCTCCTAGTAAGTTATCACGGTGCTAGTGACGGTAAGCCTATGCTCGATTTTTACGCGCTGTTTAACTCCTGTTAGATGGTAGATGGTCTATTCTACTTTCTACAAAGGAACTCGAGCCAACACGGGGAAAATATTACAGAAATGACATCATTTTTATATTTAGCTTAGTAACATAATGTAGATGCATTAAAAACATTATTTTTGAAATGCAGTGTCTCAGTTTAAACGTTTTGTATCTATGTTGCATCAACTTTATTTACTCTAATAAATTTAATTTTATTGTAGTACAATATGTACGAGTATTTTATTGTAGAAATATAAATACTCTTTAGCAAAAGGTTATAGATGTCCGACACCGTATTCAGAAACAACGATGTTGATAACGGATGACAATTGTTTAATCCACTTTTAGCAAAAGAAATACGCATACAGCCACATTTCTACCAAAACCTACCAAGTTAAGCAGTATTTAACTAAGCAATGTCAAAATGAACTTTATGAATAACAAATTTTTAAGCAATGCTTAAGGCTTAATCAAATGATTAGTTAAGCAATGCTTAGGAGGTTACTTAACTATTTTTTATGAATAAGGCAGAGTGTTTGATATTAATTTTATATTTTAATAGGTGCCACATTTACTTGTATGAAAAAAAATCCAACTTTCTATATCATGTGTAACACTGACTCGTTTCGTGACTTTACAACAATTTTAGTTGATTACCTTACAGTGTGCGTGTATGACTGAGAGTGTGAGTGAATTAATATTACTTACTGAATAGTGTTAACGTCTCCGCACATGTTTCAGTCGGAAGTACGCGTGAGCAAGCGAACATTTTAGTGTTAATAACAACTAGTGGTGGCCCGTTGGTTGAAATTCGACCACAATAAGTTTTAATATCAGGTTATTAAGAACGCCATCTTCATTTCTCAAGACTAACTACTTTGTTTCCAAACATTTTAATGCGCCATCTGTGTTTTTTATCGTTATCATCAATGTATTTGTTTGTGTGAATCAAATGCATGGTTGTGTGGGTAATAAGAATAAGAATAAATTTATTTATCTCTTACAGTAGGCAAACAAAGGTAAATATGTCTTAAGATGAAAGAAAATCTGTAGTTTAAACCTGTTTATAAGAGATTGGTGCCTGTTTTAGGTATAAACCTGTGTTACAGGTCACCAATGCCCCCATATACTAATAGGTGAAATAGTATTTATCGAGTACAATGATCTCCATAAGTAGGTACACAAAATACTTTAAAATGTTAGTTCATGCTTAACATTAATAAAACTTATCTTATCTATTTGTGTGTGAATGTGTGTATGTCTGTGTGTGTGTATGTGTGTGTAAACGTATGTGTTTGAGTGTGTCTATATGTAATTAGTGATCTTACTAGCATGAATATCCAAAAGACAAAAAAAAATGAAGTAAGTATAGATTTTAATGTTCAGTGGGTAAAAAATCTTCTGTTTCATTATGATCAAAGTTCAGAAGCCAACTTGTAACAGCCCGTTTGCAATTGTGTCTTTGTAAGTTATATATATTTAAATGTTTATTTACCTTATTATAAACATAGGGCCCTAAAGACAATAGAAGCTATGGAAAGTCCTTGAATTCAAAGCCGGAAGTTGACACACTACATCATGCCTACGTTTATTGTGAACTAAATTCTGATCATACTTAAGTTAGGAGTGCTTCCTAAGAATGATTTGAAGCGAGAAGTATTATCTAACAGTTAATACATTTCATTTTTTGTACAGTAGGAAAAGTCAGTAAGAAAGCGAAAGGGAAGGCCTGCGCCAACCTTTAAGATTGCCCTTTGTGCTCTCTTGTGAGCAACAATATGAGACTTAGATGTACCTTCCCAAGACGAAATGCAATTTCCTACTATTGGTTGACATAGCGTTAGGTAGACCATTTTGAATGTATCACAATCCGCAACACGTCAAAGCTCCTTGAAAATATAAATAAACTTTCTAAGTCTAGTTGCCAGAACTTCAGTATGCTGTTTGAAAAAGAGAAATTGGTCTAAGAATATGCCGAGGTATTTAATATTGTAACTCCTATGAAGCGTAGGACAAGAACTAAAGGATGAATTTTGTTCACAAGAATGAGCAGTGATAACATAATGTTTTATTTACTGGTTTAATATACTTTATAAGCATTATTGTTATAAAAATATTAACGTTCTGCATTTCTCCTGCATATAAACTATAAGTATGACAAATTTTATGCTCTTGCGTCTGCGCAATTTTCGTAAAAAGGGGTCCCAAGTTTTGGCATCACGTATTAATGTATAAATGACGAAAAGCTGACCATAAATCTAACTAAATCTAAAAAGCGAATGAAAGTTACTTTCATTATATGCCCCAGCCCACGTGTAACATTACAATGCAGAATAAAGAATTATTTTCTCATTTTATCTAGCGAATAATAAACAAGTTTATTTGAGACTTCTGTAGAATAACAAAGACGTTGAGCTTGCTTTACGAGTTATACAAAATAAATATGACCAGGCTTATTATGCTTCTTATGTATAGACAACGTTGTTATGTGTTTATATTTTCCATACCATGTGAACTTCATCTTTAATTATTAATGTAAGAAAACAGTTTTCGGTCACATTAAAAAAACTGAAATACCGTTCAACAAGTTTAACGGTGCTAATATATATTTTTTTTTCTTTTATATTGTTAATATTGTTATTAACGTTGAAATTGCCTTTACTTATACATACTATTTTATTTCATATTGGGAAATCCTTAATCCTAATCCTAATCCATTGCTTATTAGAAAAGGATAATATAATTGCGAAGATTATTTTATCAATTATTTAACTATTACCTAATATTTCTATTCCAGTCGGCAAATTATTACAAATTGTATAATTTGATTAATTAATGTCATTGCCTAATTATTATTTATATGCGTATCTCAGTTTAGTTCTACCCCATGGCTGCAATTTCTGATGTTTCATTTGTCAACAATTATTTGTTACTATTTTGTGGTTATGTTATTTTTGTTATGTGTGAAATATGAATCTCCTCCCTAAGGTTGTCTGGCAGAGATCGCTCTGAAGCGATAAGACCGCCTTTGTGCACCTAAGTCAAATATTATTATAAGTGATAAATAGGGTATTTTTTTTGTAAATTTTGGTGCATAATAAAGTGTATTCATTCATTCATTCATATGAAAACCAAGAAAAAATACAAACCCATGCATTTGGTGCACATTAATTCATTTTATATTTAATAAATTGTACTGGACTCTAAATGAGGTAATATCTTCATGGATATTAAAACTCATAACATGAGTAGATTAAGTAAATTTATATTGGACAATAATAACCATATGCCATCGACTCACTTTTGAACTAACAGTTTTTTCTTTACAAATTTCATTAAATATGTAACAGCTTTATAGGAAATTACAGAAACCCTCCATGAGTAGGTAACTACTGTCGACTATAAATATAAATAAATAAATGTCCCTGAACAAGTCACACAAATTGAATCTAACCAAAAAGTAAGCAAATAAAAGCTTGTGTTATGGGTGTTAGTCAAATATTCTAATACATAGAAATACTTAAATACTTACCAGAATAAATTTAATAAACACCCAGACCCGAAAATGCAGACTTCTAAATGTTCATCACACAAACGCCTGCTCCCATCGGGAATCGAATGGTCGGTGTAGTTAGGCGTATACGGTAGCCACTCGACCAACGAGGTGGTAAAATGATTAAAAAATCTCAAGTCTGGATCTTAAAACTTTTGAATAAGTTTTGATCGATGTAGTTAGGTGTGTACGTCAGCCAATGGACCAACGATAATATTCGTAAATGTAGCTAACTGATACTACGCTTATTATAAACTAGCCGCGCCCCGCGGTTTCACCCGCGTAAGTCCCAATCCCGCCTTAACTCCGGGATAAAAAGCAGCCTATATGTTATTCTGGGTCTTCAGCTACCTACATACCAAATTTCATCGTAATCGGCTTTGTAGTTTTTGGGTGAAAGAGTAACAAACATCCATACATACAAACTTTCGCATTTATAATATTAATAGGATAGGATGAAATGTAAATGTTTTGGATCCGTCCAGTATTTTAGGCATAACTTTGTTGGTCAGTATGTTGCCTTTAGATAAAGAAAATAAAATGAAAATATATGATAGTTGCCCAAAGACAAACAGCGTTTTCAAAGTGGCTCACAGACAATTTGTGACCGTCTCCAGCCGAGTCAACAAAGTAAATGGTGTTTAGTGGTAAAAAACATTTGTATAAAGTCACTTCATTTTACGACCCTACCCATGAACCATGTCACAACGCAGAATGAAGAGTAATTTTGCGAGCTTCCACGCTCATATGTTATAATAAAATCCTTCGATGCTTGAAGGCAGGAAGGGCGTTTTGTCGGATTTGTCTTTTTATATAACATATTTTACTTAGAACTAAATCTCAAGAATTACTCGACGAAAAATTTGCAGTTCTTTCTTCTTTTTAATAAATTAATGTTACTAGAAAATCGAAATTGTTTAACTCTCCTATGGAAAGTAATTCAGGATAAAAAAGGAGCATGTATAATAACGGTAGTAGTAGATATTTCGGAGTCAGATATCAGGTAATGTTAAATTTCATCGTAATCTGTCGAGACCTTGAAGCGTGCTTTAACAACAAAAATCCGAGGATAATTTGAGGAGATCACAACGTTTACACAATTTTCCATAAATCTTAAAGAAAGAAAAAAAAAAGATTTTTTTTTAAGATTTATAGAAATTTATCCCACGCACAGGGCAAGTGCTAAAAAAAATGAAAAAAAAAATACAATTTTCCATATCGATCCGTGTGAGTATGAAATTTTAAGAGTAAGTTCGAATTCTTATTTTGCTACCATCATATAATAATCTGATATTTACGGGACCACTTCACCCAAGTCAAAAGGAATTTTTCGAATAGTACGCAGCAACCTTTTAGCCAACTGTAAAAACGAGGAATTCAACAATTTCATTGTCTGTTTGTTTCGCGATTACTCGGGTCATGATTCTGAAGTGGCCTGACAGGTTTCGACCTAAGCAGTAATTTTTGAGTTACAATTAAAGCATAAATTTGCATGTACCTGACTTCAAATTTTGATTCAATTCATATGGTAGTCTCATATGAATTAAATCGTAATCCAAATAAATTCATACTGGTCCCGTATGAATTTATTTGGACCTCGAAATCATGAGCCAACTTTCGAAAAAAATGTTTGTATAATCGCATTGTAGTAATGAAATTGGAGGCGGGTTTTTACAGTTTTATTGCCTTATAGTGATCGAGAAAAATAAAAGGATTTCGACCAAATGAGAATTTCTTCTTTTTAGTAAACCAAATGCTTAACTATTGTACTGAACTCACGGAACGATTTGCGCCCGCGCTCGTGACGGTCGCGGTTTTGCGATTTTTTTTTAAAAACTCACGAGGCGGGTAATTTTTGCGGTCCATCAGCCACCGTGGTTGAAATTATCGCCTTTAAACTTGACGGTTGATTATGGCGCGGTCGGCGGTTGCGGTTAAATAATCAGTACAATTAGTACAAAATGGTAGCCCGCCAACCGACCGCAGACCGCGCGGTCGCAACCCGCCGAGGCGGAGGGAGATCGCCGCCCGGACGATTAACGGGCAGACGACCGCTACCGCGGGAACCGCAACCAACCGCAGTCGCTGCGGGTGAAAATCACATCGCGTTACATATAAATCTACATTATACGGAATCTACAGGCCCGCAACCGCCGCGGGCGTGGGTTAAAACCCATGCCCATGCCCATAAAGCCGTGAGTTCTTAGTCTTAAAAGTGACAGTCCAAATTCAGTACGAATTAAAATAAGCTTCACTACATAGAATTAGTATCAATTGTTACGTAAATAGGAACAACTTGAGAGATACTACGTTATTACGTTACATAATGCCTTTAATAATTCAAAGAGCAAGATTTATGTTTAAATAGTGAGATATTAATGAATTCATGTAATGCTCTGATCATTCATCCCTCCATAGTATTGTTATTTCGTCTGATTGATGAACCGTCTCCGCGGGTACCGCACAACTGGGGTGAGGGTGGTGGATACGAGTTTTAGATTTGATAACTAAATAACCGATGGTATGAGATGACCCTATCGCTAGTAGGTGGTAATCCAGTCACTTAAGCTACTGCATTATTCCACTAGTATAATCACATAAATCAGGTGCCCGGTGTAGGACTTCACTCCATGAAGTCTGAATCCAAACAACAAAAAAGTATTTATGTTTTTTCAATTATCGTGTCCGGTTAGCATTAGACTTGCCACCTATCACATTATAAAACTTAGTGCCCAATCGTGTGTGCCCTGGTTGAATTTCGTATTACCTCTTCGGGGGAATAGGTGTAAAGATACTTTACTTTAAAATAAATGTGATAGCTGTGAAAAAATAATTAACTTACTCCAAGTTTCACTGTGATATTTTAAGATACAAATTTGAAGTAGCAAAAACTAAAAAGATGGTAATAAATTACATCTTAAAAATTCTATAGCAAACTTAGATCGTTTATTTTCCTGCCGTGTGCAAATAAACAAGCGTAAGTATCCTGATGCCCAGAGATAGGCAGAGGAACAACCAGGGCACCTACAACCAGCCGAAGACACTGAGTCCTACAATATGATAGGTGCACCCATCGCCATCGGGGCACGTATCTAATCCCGGGCAACGTGGATTGATTAAACACAATTACTGTTTGTTGCCGGACCCGGAGGTCGGATCCTGGACCTCACGAAATAGAGCCCAATAACTGGACTGCTAGACCATAAAAGCGATGCCAAGTACTTAAACATAAAAAAAAATATATTTGAAAACCTTCGAAACCATTTCCGGAACCCATTCAAATAATTTCATATTATGTGAAATTTATTAGATTAACATTAATTAGGTAAATTACTTTTGAAACTTTGCTCAATATCTAATGAATTATTCGGAATCAGATTTTAACAACCTTCAATAAAATTTGTTATTTACTCGAGAAATGGTTACTTTGCTCAATGTTTGCTTCACAATAGGTAAGCATTTTCTTTGTAAGGCTAAATTTTACACCTTTAATATATTTGGAATTTCCACAAAATAGCGTTTGTTTGCATTGTAATGTAATTAATTTATAATTTGATTAATATTAATTGGGGGACATTAAAATATTTTGCATGTTTTGAATTAGCACTTGCTAGTTTGCTGAATCTGTTGCAATCCTGAAGCTATTTTTTCTATTTCTTAAGTCTCATCTTCATATGCACTTGGGTGAGAAAATATTTGTAACAAAAGTTGAATCCATTTTTGCAAACAAGCTATCAACGAACAATTTTAATTTTTGAGATCTCACAGTCTCGTTGCAGTTAAGGTTCCTATGCCGTATTATTTAAAAACGCCTTCGGTAATCGATTCTCAGATGTTTAGTACAAAACGAATAATGTTTATGGAACTTTAATCATCAACTACTAGAACTAGATAGTTGTAGTTTAAGAATTTATGTTCTATTCGTTACCAGGAAAAGTAGTTCGACTAATTAGAAGAGTATTGTAATAACTTGACCAGATTGGTACCGCAGCTTCGACACAGTAATAGCGTATGACTCACCCGAAATTAAACGCAACAAAAATTTAAACATCTACATGTTACCACAAAGGCTCATATTGCGCTAAGGGTCGTAGGTAGAGACGTAAGAGAAATGACTATCAACAAAATAATAATCCAGTTCCACTGTGCAATTGTATCCAGCGAATTCCCGTGACTTTGACCAGATCATCAGTCCACCGGCTGGGAGGTCGTCCAACACTACGTACTCCGGTGCGAGGCTGCCACTCGAGAACCTGTCTTGTCCTGTGCAATAACATTTTTTTATTGTTGAAAATGTAAAAATTAGTGGTACTTATTTGTATCGACTTGTATCATTTTGACTAATGTGGTGCTTCCACACGCGTATATACGCGATAATATCCCACTTCGTAGCTCGATACGCCCGGACCACTAGTAGACTAGAGGCCTATGCCAAAAATAGATGGGTCACATGAACCACCAGGTGACGTATACAGTACGATATAAGAGCATAAAATAATAAGATTCAGCAGTATGACGTCACCTGTAAGCTGTCCAACTGAGTGCTGGTAATAATTCAAAAGTG
>NJDD01000023.1:220541-238332 GCA_002245505.1 Calephelis nemesis
GGCGGGACCGCGAGCTACAAATTCGCTCGCGCCCGCTACAAGAGCTCTTCGAACCGGATTCTATAGCAACGCAAGAAGAAAGAACATATTCACCCCATCAGTCACAGTCAACCAGCTTGCATAAAGAGCGCCGACGCTCGCGGAATAATAAACGCGCGCCGAGGCTACCTGCAGAGCTCGCCAGTCAGATGATGCTGCGAGCTTCACGGTCTGGACGTCCCTACGATGTCCCTCAAATTGGTGAGTACTTGATTTACTTAACAGTTTAATAGACATAAAAATTCACAATAAACACACAAAAACTTACACTATTCTTTGAAAATACTTCGTGTACCTCATTCAAAAGCTTCTCTAGGTACTTATTCTATTATATTTTTTTTATAAGATGATTTTTTTCTTTTTATGCAAGCTAACAAATTATTTCATTTTCTGGTATTGAGAAGTACGCATCATCTATAAACAATGTGAATACTACAATTACGTTACCAAGGTGAAGGTAGTCTCTTGTGAAATAACATTAACGGTTGATATATACTACAATTGTAAAATATATGTACTACAATTATAAAATTGGAACACAGCAGTGGAAACACATACGTTATGAGTCCTTTTAGTCTTACAACAAGAATTATTACCCTTTTTAGCGACGTATCATTTTAATTAGTCAAAATTAACAATATCTAAACATCAAAATTGATTTTAAGATTGTTCTCTACAGATTCTAATTAAAATGTAGAGTGCTCATATGCAAAATCCATCTTAATTTTATCTCACCCATTAGCTGCTCAGTTATATTAAACTATAACCAAATAATATTCAAGATCAAAGCCCAAACAAGCTGTAGGTAAGCACCTCCTTCCCGTCAATTTAATATAGACACGATTAATTTATTAGCTTTACTGCGGCATGGTAATATTGTAGCGATTCCTAAACAATTTGAGTTCAACGACATCTGGTATTTATCTAACACATTATTACATAATATTTCACACACTTTCTTAGTGGGATCTCCGTTCCTAGGTAAAATGGTACGACGACTTGATTTTCCATATTATTAATCCGTTGCTACTCTACACCATTTCCCTACAAAGAGTAATACAGCATTACCCTAAAAAACATTGACTTGCTTTCTTAGGAGTTTTCAAAAATGTATAAAAATACTTGTTCTTATGTAGGAACACAAGCCAGTTGACATTGGATATCACATAATATAGTTTTTGTGCTTTTGTCGATGTAAGTTTGTTTAAGCTTTTTGCAGAGGTTAGATTTTAGATAGGTACTCTATCTTCAAAAAAGGAACACCACAATGACAACCACGGACTACATGAGACAAGCAAGATCTTTTTAAATAAAGTGTACATCCCGTAGCTGTCAAATGACGTGTTTTGTATTTGCTATCTCCGTTGTATTTCTGAGCCCTTACCATGAGTTTACGGCCTGTCAATTTTACTATACTCGCTACCGTCTCTGTAAATTATTTGTATGAAAACTTTGAACAGCGCCTCCTATTGGTAACTAAGAGAAACACATTTTTTGACCAAAAGTGTCATAGATTTCGACACGTAACTTACTGAATGTAATCTATACAAACTCATGGTAAAGGCTCTGATGGTCACAGGAGATAGTAAATATAATAAAACGTCATTTGACAGCTATTTGAACCAGTGATCAAAGCTAAAAAGATACGGAATCAGGGGGCAGGAAATTTTTAGGACTGTATACACGCAGGAACCTGTTAATCCAGGTGAGTCAAAGTAGGAATCCTAACCTGACTGTTGCCAAAATGGAATGATCAAGCAAACCGTTAACAGGCAAATGATCTAAAATATCACGATCTCTTATCTTAGGTAGGTTATTAATGTTGGCCGTTAAGAGATAACAACAAACGGAAACTTGCCGCCGTAACTATCAGTTATAAAGTTAGATATTTGTTCCATTTTCATTCTACATTTCCCTAGTTATTATTAGTTTACTGGTTTTACCGTCTGCAAACTTAACTGTAATTGCCAACAAGAGATATGTTTTTATTTTATAGTTATTTAGTTAATAATCTAGACTACTTAACTCGAATAGGTTTCGAATGAGAAAGGCGATCACAAAGTGTTGAAAATCTCGCTGGAAGCAAACACGCTAATTGGAAATGCTCGTACTGGAAATTGCCGTTTATCTGCCCTTGAATCAGTTTCAAAAACGGCGAACATTGTGTGGACCAGAATAACATTAGCAAATCAGTACTAATACAAGTTATACAAATAGAATGAAATAGTTAAATAAATAAATAAATAACCCTGGACAAGTTACGCCAATAGAATCTAACCCCAAAATAAGTTAATTATTATAAGTGAAAAGTTTGTATTTTTTTTTGTAAATTTTGGTGAATAAATTTAAAAAGTCCGTGGAATAAAACCGTTAAATAAGACGTGCGCAAGCGTGACAGTCTTATACACAAGCGAGTAGTGTACAATACCTTCCTCTTTCTCCCTCTTTCTTTTAGTTCTCTCATCCCTTCTCTCTGCGAATGCATAGTATATACTCATGAATTGTGTCGATTCCACATCAGTCGAAGGAACTTCGTTCCTACCTGGTGTCCCACGACACCAAATATTTTTTATTTGTTAATACTATTGAAAAACATACAATCACAGTTACAAATTCATCCGTCTATGTGTTTATTTCAAAGAATACCTATTTATTTATTGTGTTCATGATCTTTGTCTATATTATTATCAGATGTAAATAAATAAGAAACGGTCGATTTTTTAGTACATCTTTATCAATAGAAATTACAGGCTTCTTCCAGGCCATAACAGACTGATTCTACTGCAGATTCCGTTAATTATGTAAAAAAAGTACATACGTACGAGCATAGTGAAATATCCATTTAATAACCTTAACGTTTTTTTTTTTTTTTTATGTTATAGGAAGGCAAACAAGCAGACGGATTTCCTGATGGTAAGAAATTCACGCCGCCTAGAGACACCAAAGATGGTAATGGTGCGTTGCCAACCTGAGGTCAGGATGTTAGACCTCAAGTAAAAGTAAGTTTACCGGCTACCTAACCCTCCGGACCGGAACACGTCATGACGTTATGGCGGCAGGAATAGGTAAGGCGGTGGTACCAAACCGGGCGAGTCGCTGCGAAACTCTACCACCTAGTCAGATGTCACGGTGTTAGTGATGATAAGCCTATGCTCGCCTTTTACGAGCTGCCTGGCCAGGAAGGCAGGTGGTCTATTCTGCAAAGAAGCCCGGACCAACACGGGGAGCACACTTCATCTTGAAGCTTGATATTTTAGTAAGTTGTTAAGCCAATCACGTCATATTCTATGATGAAGCTTTTATTAATAAAGGGATATGAAAACGATAAGATTCCGGGCACCTTTGTGTACCTTAAACGTCTTTCTTGTTGTTGTTTATTAAGTAACAACGAAATTACAAAATTGCCCAGTGTAGGTAGAACTTAATACTTTTATGTCATGTTACCGAGAGTGTTTTGCGAGGCCTATTTTTTTAAGCCAGGAGCAAATATGATTAGACAACAAGGTGGAGGAAAAACAATCTTCTTGTTGCGTTTGTATTGTCTTTCTAGTAATTGTGGTGCCTATTAATATCAATGAATTTTCGCACAGAAGTAGTTTAAAGGATACTTTATATTTCGATTCCTCAATGAGGTGTCGTGAAAAATTATATTATATGCTGTTGTTGTTTAACTGTATGGATCTTTATTGTTATGTTTTGGGAAGACAAACAATCAGACAGATTTTCTGAACGTAAAAAGTACATGTAACTAACAGAAATCAAAATGATAGGTGATGGCAAACTGAGGCTAAAGCCACAGGACTTTGACCGAGTAATTTTACCGAGAACATGACAATAGAGAGCACTAGTGCTTTGGCGATAAAAAGGTAGCGATAAAAAAAAATGCGGGCAAATTGAAGCAAGGTTTTACCACCCACTAGTAGTTAAAGTAGGATATCTCAAAAATATAAAACATACCGTACAATGAATTCTACCACCTCAAATCTGAATGAATACTTTATTATAAGAAGCGAGATACTCGTAGTTAATTGTTAGCATGCTGTCTCTATTACAAACAGTATTTTGAACCTTAATTATTAAAGAGCAATCGATAATGTATGTCATCATGACATTATATTTTTAGTTAAATAGTAAGTTTTTGAAATAAAATAAAGTGTCCCGTATTTACAGATGGTCTCCTTTACTCTTTTTGCTTGTTTGACAAAAATCGAAATAAACATGTGTAGTAAAGATGTTGGGTAATATAATGTGTTGAGATTTGTTTATTTTGATCTTAAAGTTAACCTCTACTAGACGAAAACATAGCTCCTAAAACTGATGTTTATCTTTCTGTGAGAGTCGATGAATGTTGTATTGATTGCTTACTTTGTTTCGTTTGTTCGCATTACAATATAAAAGATAGTCTGAAAATTTACAAATATCCTGTTCGTGAGGCACTAACATTTATTTATTGTCTTCAATATACAGTTTAAACTGAATAAACATTTGATTGAATACAGAAAAAACAACAATAACGACAATATGTAATACGTCTTGGGGACATTTAAGAAAAGCTTACTTTACTGTCAAATGACGTCATCAGTGATGTGAGGTTTACAGCTACGGTGCACATTTTCGTTATGTGAATTACCTTCTCGTCTGCCTATTCGGGTAGCAAAGGAAGCACTTAGGCGGTGCTAGTGGGGTTTTACTTTCACGGACGATGTGACTAAGCTTATTTAAATGCAATCGTGATCGCAATCATATGCAATCAAGTATAGCGCGCCAATCTATAAAAAAACAACTCCTTAAACAGAAATTGCAGTATTAATTATCATCTGTTTGATAATGATTTCTAGTAAATTTGAAATCAGAATTTTAGTTATTGTGACGCTGTAAACAATAAAATTTCTCTCGCTTACCCCAATTCTACAATTTAGTGTATTGATATTCAATTTCTTCACTTGTTCGTGCTTTTTATTTACAGTAAAAATTAATACACACACATAAAAAACATGACATATGTTAAATCGATTCGTTGGGATTACATTTTTGTACGTAACAAAAAGTTGAAGGTCCACTTAAATACCTGAATCGGGTTTGAAAAAAGTAAGTTTAGGAGGAACGGAATTATATTAGCTCCATTCGTTGCTTGTCCTTCGGTTTTCTACAGAATGCATTGAAAGTGTGTCCGGAAACTTCACAATTTGATTAGTGAAAACTCGAGACGCACGGCGAGGTTTTGCCCGTATTTTGGTTATATCGTCTGCACGCCGACTAAAGGCGTACCTTTTCTTTTATTATTTAAATAGAGTTGAGAACCTTCCTTTTTTGAAGTTATACTTCTTTTGGCGCGTTAGGAAAAAATGATGAAGGTAAATTTTTACGATGCGCGCGCACACCGTCACGAAAAACCGACATGATGAAGTTAGCTATAGATAACATTTTAGTTTTTTGTGATATTTTTATTAAATAAACGTTATTTAACTAAATAATGCATTATAATAAAACCTTTAATGTATTAAATAGTAAATACCTTTTTATTATAGTTAGTGTCATTTTGTCTACAAATGTAAAATAAGGCAAAAGATAAAATTTTTAAAAAGATTTTTATCTTATTACGCCGAAGAAGTATAACTTCTAACGCGTGTACATAAGTACACACACAATTTTTTATTATTTTAATATCCTCGTTTTTATTTAATATCGAAGGAATTTAAAAATAAAGCGGTCAAGTGCGAGACCGAAAGAAGAAGGGTTCTGTCTTTGATTCCAACATATCAAACAGTAGTCAATACAGAGGTTCATTTATACTTTGCAGTGGTTGCTCTTCTTCTTCTAACTACGCAAATTTGTAATAGTAGACATTATATAAAAAAGCTTATGCTAAACTTTTGCGTGGTTCTTAACTACACAGCTCCATCTTTTGACAGTGAAACACAATAGCTATAAGTACCTATTAAAAAAAACTGTTAACTGAGTTTCGTTCTAACCAATTTTTGGAAGTTTACATGGTTTTATACATTACATCATCATTACACAATTTTATTATAAAAGTTACAAGGCGGAAACACATTTTTTTCTACATTAGAATTGTCTCTCGCGCAAACTTCGGGAAGTTTGGGAAAAAAATAACAATGGACAGAAGAACATATTTTAATTTTCAAACATTTTGTTTGTCTGTGCTTTTATGTCTGTCCTGACAGCGAATTTCACCGAATGTACTGCACAGATAGTAACGAAATATTATATCCGCTAAGGTTAGCGGATACTTTTTTGACCCGCTTAATAAAAGTGTTTCCGTGGATGTGTAAAAATTTGTAGATTGTCCTTTATTTTTATATCCACCGCAAGTGAAAAAAAGTTCGCCGGGTATAAATACTCCTACTCCATACTACTGAACCAATTTTAATCAAACCTGCACACCGCGAGCAAATTGATTCAACTTGAAAGATGGCATAATCATAATAAATGGCATAATAATTGGATAACTAATCTCAAGCAAAGCCGCGGGTAGTATCTAGTACAAATATGAAAATGTATTTGGTTGAAGTTTACGTTGTAACGCTTGCAACGATCGTGAAAAAATGGTAAAAATATTTGTATACGGCTAAAGTGACCTAACGTTCGCGGCAGACTTTTATCGCAATAACTTAATTAGTTCCCATGGAAGAGCGAAAAAACTGTGACAATGTGGGAAAATAACGAAAAACGAACCGATCCAATTAAATCTCCTCTGTGGTTTAGCGGTTCAGTTGTCGGACTTGACTACGTGAGGGAAAGTACGGAAAACAAAAAGAATATTGGGTTTTCCCTATTTTTTAATAAAAACAAAGTTGCTCAGGATTGGATATGTGTCCGGTTTGCGATAGACTTGCCGCCTATCACATTGTGGGTCTTAGTGTCTTCGGCTAGTCGTGGGTGGCCTGGTTGTGCCTCTGTCTGCCTTTTCGGGGATATTGGCGTGAAGAGCTTGTTTTTACAATAAATTTTACAATTTCCATCCATTTTACCGCTAATTCACCACTTCCTTTACGTGAATTAACCAAAAGTAAGCCATTAAGTAGCTTTGTGATGAGCTTATTCAACAAGTTATGGAAAAGCTCGTAATATTCACTCGTGCCGAGGATGGAAGATATCCGTTTTGCTCTCATCTGTCGATAGCTTTGTTAAAGTCAACCGCCAGCTCCGGGCCGCGCGTGCACCGCATCGCTGATTCAGGGGACATGATGAATAGAAAATTGGTCACATTACATTCGTCTCTTGCTGTATCTTCGTTGCATTTGACAGTCATTTTTAAAATTGTTTTTTATTTATTGCCATTTACTTACACATTTTTCGAAGGAAAATTCTGATGATAATATTTAGCACGAACAAAAATTGGTCAAACTGTTCACGTATACATGGAAATAGAGATTATACTTTTTTAATATCGAATACGAGGTTGAACCTTGGATAACACAAGCATATAATTTGCTTACTTTGGAGTAAGATTAATTTTGTGTGACTTGTCCAGGGATATTTATATTTATTTATTATTTTTTTATGACAGAAAAAAACGATAGTCTGTTTCACTTTCCAAGTTTCATTTACCGAAATGCAAAAGAAGAAGACGGATTTCCCGATAATAAGAAATTCACGCCACCTAAAGAGACCAAAGATGAAACTGATACGATGCCAACCAGAGGCTGGAATGTTAGGCCTTGAGCAAAAGTAAGTTTACTGGCTACCTTATCCTCTGAACCGGAACACGTCAACAGCAAGCACTGACGTTGTGGCAGCTAGAATAGACTAGACGGTGGTACTTCTTGATAATAGGCTATACTGCGCTCGCCTCTTACGAGCTCCCTGGCAGGAAGGTAGATGGTCTATCAACTGTACCTAGAGGTCCCAAATGCACACAGGGAAAAGTTTGATACGTTTATTGATGGATTTCATTATAATAATTTGTTGTTTGAGTGTAATAAATAAGATATTACATTATTAACATGTACTAATTATTAGCAGAGTTTAAATTAAAAACATTGTTTTTAATATTGAAAGAACACACACACACATTCACACATTACCTTTGCATTCACATTGCACATTACATTTACATTAACATTACATTTACATTGCACATTCAGTTCTAAAATAATACAGACAGTATTCTAGAAAATTTCAATTATATAGGCTGCACGAACGTAAGAAATTGGGATCACAAATGCATGAGTATTCCACATTTTTTAGTTGGATTTCCGTCCTCAGCGTTAAACAAATATCGACGTTACCAAAGACCGGATAAATAAATGCCTTGTTGGTAATAGGTTTGCCACCTGTCGCATTGAGAGGAGATTCCAGGTAGTAAGTACATTCAGTTAATCATGGTTGTCTTGGATATATCTTTGCTTACCTCTTTGGAGATACGGGCGTAAAAATACTTAAATGCAATAAAAATATACGTAAAGCAGGGGAAAAGATGGAGCTATATCTGGTATTACATGTTTTATTACACAGCGGTTGATTTACGTAAACGTAAGGTAATATAGAGGTTGGTGGCTCATCAGCGTGGGACACGGACGGTAATTGAGTTTCTAACTTTCGCACGACCAATGAAAGCTTCTGAGAAATAATCTATGACAATTTTATGAACGAACCTTACTTTATTAAATTAATGTCGGTACGTGTTTCAGCTCTATTTTAGCCCTAACTATGTTTTAATTAAAATGGGTGGCTTGATCCTTACTGGTTTTTACTGGTATTTGTGTGGGAATATATTTGTGTGGCCCGGATTTATGTCTGAAGTTGAATGAACCGGTCAGTCTAACTGTGGCCAATGTATGGCGGCCTATTCAAATCTTTTTTTAATGATATTGGAAAGCAAACAAGTGGACGGATTTCCTGATGGTAAAAAATTTACGTCGCCTAGAGACGCCAAAGTGGTAATGGTGCGCTGTTAACCTGAGGTCGGGATGTTAAGCTTCGAGCAAAAGCAAACTACTTGCTGCCTTACCCTCCAAACTGGAATACGTCAACGGTAAACAATGACGTTATAGCGGCAGAAATAGGTAAGACGGTGGCACTAATCCAGCGGTTCGCTGCGACACTCTACCATCTAGAAGGAAGTCACAGTGTTAGTGACGGTCAGCCTATGCTCGACTCTTGCGAGCTGACAAACAGAAAGGCAGGTGGTCTGTTCTGTAAAGGAGCCCGGACCAACACGGTCATTAATGCCCGGTTCCTATAATCAACGAATTGTAATCCGTCAGCTAAACCATTCGTAGTTTGTTCAAACGTAACGGAGCGTTACCAATATTTTCAAAAAATGTTTAGAATCAATAGTCGGAAACGAGTAACCGTTGTTAGTAATCTTACTAAGCGTACAAAATACTACTATCCGTAATCAAAACTACTAGTTTTTTGAATATAGGAACCGGGCGTAAGACTACGTGGTACAGTCTTAGCTTAACTATATTGATGTTATCAACTATTTCTTACTAGATGTTAACCGTGGCTATGCCCGGTTATAGAAAACTTTTGCGGGACCCCTTTCAGGATAAAAAGTAACCGATATAACTCTCCAGAAGCCTTTGTCCACACAAAAAATAAGTAGGTGTACTAGATTATTTACAAAAGAAAATCGCGCGACAAACTTTTATGATCAAATAAGTTGTGTACATAATGAGGTTGTAAGTTCATAGTTCACATTTTTAAAAAATAAAAAAATATTTTTTCAGAGCTTTTAAATAAAAGCTTTTTCTAAAAATGTTTTTTTGCTTCTAATTTATTTTACACTTTTTAGTTATCGCTTTCTAGGCTTCTTAGTCTGTTCATCTCATTGATCGCACATTTGTGCATCATTGTTGCCACTATCATGAGTTGCGTTGCCCACTCGAAACTGGGTTTTAAGCAAATTTTCTTTAATAATTTATAAACCGCTGTCCCCCTGTATTGAATTCAATAATAGCTGAGACTGACGCTATAAAAGGCAAGAACAGGGAAGACGGTGATACCAATTTGGCCTTTAAATTCTTCTAACTGTATTCACGGCTTAAAAAAGATAGGGGAAGATAGGAAACCTATTCCACATTCCGATATGAAGCTCGGGGCCAATACTGAGAAAGCTTGGCTTGGGCTTCCATTTATGTAATCGCTAAAGGTAATAAATACCGCCAGCTATTTATAGCTAAATTCAAAGATTTTGCATTGCACAATTCTCGACAAGAAAACGAAGTGAACTTAAAGTTTTACACAGTTAAAAGTAATAGAGTGTTTGCAGATCTTTGAAGAGTTAAAGTTGAGTCTCTCAGTCTTTCCAAGTTGAGATCAACATAATTGGCAATCTCAACTTCTCAGAATTTCTTATAATTCAAAAGGGTGTAGGAAGTTTAAGCGCTTGTCACAAGAACGCGTAATTTTGGAATAGAAGAAAAAAAATTAGTACATAATATTGTAAGCCCATTTGCCTGTCTGTTCGCGATTAAATCAAAAACTACTTAACGAGTGTTAATTGGTTATTAACTAGATTCCCGAGAAGTTTTAACTAGTAAAGGTTTTGTGTAGGTAAATTTGTTGACGTATGATGATATTCGTTCATCATAACGGAATAAATATTCTATAAAATAATATTCAATAAAACAATATAACCATAAATCCATTGGTCATTAAAAATATAGTTAAGCACAGTAAAACTCCAAAAATGACTTTACAAAGTCGTCGTCAGAGTACAAAAAAATAAGATATTTTTCTTAATTTACCAAGGATATCACCATCAAATCCAGACTTCGTAATAACGGGACCTCGGTAGTAGACTCTTTAAAAAAGTTAAAATCGGTTCAAGAAAACGGAAAAATCGATTAGTTAAAGTTCAGCAAAAACTCCATATTGTTATCAAAATCTTACCCACTTACCAAACCTGGGGCTGGTGCTTAAACTTTTGGTAAATAATTAGAAGAACAACGTATTATTCATAATATTTAGTTACATCTGAAGTAGGAGGAGACACTATCGTACATTTTATATCTGTCTCAGACAAAGAATAAGAAACTTCGCTCCGAAGATAGTACTCTTTTTACTCGGCTTATAAACAGAATGAATTTTCGTTTGAACAGCCGCCCATCACGTACCCGACGGAGACGTGCAACACTTACCAACGCACGCCGGCTATATTTATCCCCAAAAGAAACTTATGTACTAGGCCTGTACAAACAGTGGCCCGCAGGTCGGGTGACTGCTTTTCGTTGTTAACTCATATTTTAAATCCTCAGTGTGATACGCAATTATTCAAAGAACGCACAGAACTTTGGTCTGGAAAATTTTACACTTTAATAAACATTTCATAAGTCAGCAGTCGTCTTGTTGCAGATGTTTGCAAAAGACAGTTTACTCTCTCTTAAGACATTCATATTCCAAAAAAAAAACTAAGTGTAAAACAATGTATCGCTGAAAAATACGTAAGCGCATAACTTTAGAACGATTGGGTCATTTTGGCTAATTTTGATTTTTAATTGAAGTCTGGGAAATTTTAAAAGATAACAAAATGGGAAAAACTGCTAGGAAACTAGGGAAAACAATATTTTATTTTTTCCATACAAACTCAACGGGTAAAAAGAAATTAGCCTGGACTAAATTAATATAAAAATAATGTTTTGTAATGTTGAGTAATATGGTAGTAGTACTTCTTATTGCCCGTGTGGTCTCTAGCGGTTCGGTGCTTGGCTTAATTTAATGTGGTACCCTCAGTCATCGGCTCACACGAAGAAACTTAAGAAACGCTCATTCTTTTTTGTTGTAACAATCATTGTCACTGGGGGTCACCATAAGCCCTTCAAACAAGAATGTTTTAATACTACATCGGCTTTTCATACCATGACGTCTATAAACTACCTTGTTACAGGATATTATTACAACAATGCTACTTTAGCAGTTTTGTGAAGTATCATTCTTTCATTTCGTACCATGACGTCGATTTTGACAGCCAGCCAGTTTTTGCGACATATTTAAGGGTAAAAAAAGTTAATGTTTTCTGTTTTGAATTTAATATTGTGTGGTTAATTGCAACTTATTGTGAGATTATAGCAAACTGTAAAATAAAATTGTTATTGTGATTTAATTTTCGCGGATAAATGTAGAAATAGACTAACAAACAAACATTGATATCTAAAAAATAATGATAAGAAGTTTTTAAATCTTTAATTTTTAATTATTTAGTAAGAGGACAAACAATTAAAAAAATTAAACAAACGCTTAAATCGTGATTTTCAACGTACAACTTATATAAGAAGTGAAAGTGTGGCAAAAAAGTAAAACAAATGTTAATAGTAAAAATGTCTTTATTACTTGACATGCAATCTATGCGTTTCTTCAATATTCTTAATTTTTTTACGATTTCATTTTTGTTGTACATTTTGGTTTAGTATGTCGTGTATGTTCTCGTGGCTTATACCTATGGTATTCATAATTAAGCTCACTAAAGATGCCACCGCTTTTCCAAAGACCCTGATAGGACTTAATCTGACGTCGAATATGAGTAACTAGGAAAATGCTTGTCGACTCAAAAAATATAATAAACGTTTTTAACTAAAGAATCAGTCTGCCGCAAGAGGATATATTTAAGTATATGTTATACTTGAGATTGGCTAAATATATTGTGAAAAAACAATTGGAAGCCATATTTATAAAAAGAAGAATTTAAAAATGTATGCAGCAGGTAATAGACATATTTTACAAAAGTCATTCTTTCAATGCGATATTGGTTTCAATGCGGTATTGCAAGATTGGTTTAAAAGCTCATGGTACGAAATAAAGTAATAGTATTTAATGTTGAACTAAAACGTTCCTTTGACAAGACTGCTTCGTCAAAGCTTATAGTAGGCCCCCAGGTGAAGGTTCTTTTAAAAGAATAAAAAAAGTTATTTTATTTTTATTTTAATTTTTAATAATCAGTTGGTCGTTTATAAACCTAATGATTTAATCGTTGCTATCAAATCGATTTATTTATTCACGCAATATATTTTGTGATAATAATATATTACTTATAAGATATAAAATATACATATATTCCGATCCGGTGGTAGTTTAAAAAATGTCGACGCGCACAAATACCACTTTTATGGTTCATGTGAATAAAGATTATTCTGATTCTGATTCTGATTCATAAATTAAGGTTTTATTTGATACTGAAACTTATAAAATCACACGTGTTGTTTTAATGTTTGATGTAATAAATAAATATAGCTATGACAATGACTAATACTAATTATTACATTAGTGTTCGACGGTTTAGAAGTGAATAGTGAAAGAATATGGCCATCATATTTTTTTTAATAAAAGCGTCAGTATTTTCACAGCTTCTCAATGTAAGCAATGATTTGAATAACTTTGAAAAAGTATTTGGTTTGGACAGCCCTGATATAAACGAAAATTCGCAAGGACGGCCATTTCATTTTTCTTCATATTCTCTTTAATATTTTAAAACAAAGCCTCTGGGTTCACATACATTGCTCAAGTTTATGTTTGGCGATAACACACTGTTGTTTTTTGCTTAAAATGTTTCATTTTGAGATTCATCAAAATAACAAAGACCAGAGTATACAATAGGAATTCATTAACAGCTAATTAAAACTAGCAGGGAATTTCCGGTGATTGTTAAAGCTTCCATCGTTTATGTTAACAACTTTCGAGCTGAAATTTGCTACCGAGCAATTTTTTAATGAAATATTGTTATTTTTTGTCAGGATTTATTTATTTAATAAATTAATGGGTTGTCACTTTCAAAGTCGACTTTAACAACGTATAAGAAGAAACAGAGGCTAGGGCTACTTTAACCAAGTAACCGCTGATATTTTTCAATTAAAAAATAAAATTACCTTATCAATAAATCCTTAACAGGTATGTCATACGTTTTGGTTTAGTCTTCTGTGTAGACCATCTGCCGTTCTGCCAGGCAGATTATTAGAAGCAAGCAAAAATTAAATGGGTCATAAGCAACACGACCACTGGTGGTAGTGTCCCGTGCTCCAATTTGTCCGGGTAGGAATCCAAAGCCTTGCCAAATCCTGATGACATAATGATAGTGTCATAGATCAACACATGTCTGCCACAAAAAAAAACGACGCATCTATAACATCAGTGGTGTTTATAGGCCACAGTTAGCTCTTACAATCATTAAAGTCGTGTACTCGTTCGCTTCCTTATTACAAAAAAGGTCTATCTGTTAACCTCTAACAACCTTTATTATTTAGTATTTCAATTGGCTGTCTAACATTTATATTACACTAGCCGAGCCGACAGACTTTGTCCTGTCCTAGCTATATTTTTTTACTATAAGACTTTTATTTATAAAACGTAACATTGGCATCAAGAAGGGCTGTGTGTTGTATGCACGCTTTTTTATCTTGTTGCTGTATTTTTGGACTCTACACTATCCGAGCTGCAAACAATGGTCACAGTTATAGAAAATGTTGTAAAGAAAGAGGCTTACATTTGAATGCGAAGAAAACTAAAATAATGGTATTTAAACCGCTTATAGACACGAAATATGCTATTTGAAGGGAAGCCAATCAGAGGCCGGAATATTATGTTCCTTGCGTCAGTAACCTTCTAAACATGACAGCGGCGAGCATTGATGTTAGCATCAAAAGAATCAGTAAAGCCGTAACGAAATTCCAGGCGCATCGTCAAAAATCTGTACTACCTGGTTAAGAAGTCAAAGGTCACGGAGAAATAAACGACGTTCGCCTTTAACGGGATACGGGATAGAAATGCAATTGATTTATTTCTAAAAATAGATCCCTAAATATCTATTTCCTTGTTACCGTTGGGGCTGCGTTTATGGGTAAATCGGAAGATAATGCAAAAATACTATGCATTTGATCTAATGATGGAACTGAAAGGTCACAACGGGAACTCGTACAATTCTCATCACTATAAAATGGGTTTACGTATGTCACCGCCTCGTTGGTCGAGTGGCTAGCGTACACGCTTAACTACACCGACTAACCGCGAGGCTCGGGTTCGATTCCCAAAGGGGGCAGGCATTTGTGTGATGAACATTTAAATGTCTGCATTTCGGGGTCTGTGTGTTCATTCTAGTTATTCTGGATATCTATTTAATTTTTTTCGAGATTCAATTTAACAAAAATTGGTACAGGGGTAGTTTAGGAGCCGGAGAGTAACATAGGATACTTTTTAACCGACTTTAAAAAGGAGGAGGTTATCAATTCGCCTGTATGTTTTTTTGGTTTGTTACGCGATTACTCGAAGACCCCTGGACTGATTTGTAAAATTATTTTTTTGTTTGAAAGGGTATACTTTAGAGTTGGTCTCATGAACTGTTGTTGGGATCCTAGGGAAATCGCGGTAAACTCTAATAATTTCTTAGAAAGAATAGTGTTTTTGTCGATGATTTATAATAACATGCTAACAAAAGTCAAAAAGCTAGACTCGCTTTGCATAATTCTGTGCTTATCCCAACGTTATTGTATGGAAGCGAGAGTTGGGTATGTCAGAAAGATCATGAAAGTAGGATAAAAGCGGTCGAAATGAGAGCACTATGGAAAATCTGTGGTGTAACGCTCGCTGACAGCATTCGTAACAGTGAGATTCGAGAAAGAGTGGGATTGAAAGAAAGTGTTGGTGTTAAAATGCGGAAGGGCATGCTCTGCTGGTTCGGGCATGTGGCAAGAATGACAGATGAAAGATTGACAAAGCAGATATACAATGCGAATGTGGATGGATGTACGTACCCGGGGAGACCAAGGCTGACATTTCACGATCAGATCAATCGGATATTATCCGAGGGTGGTGTCAAGAATCTCCGAAACCGGCGTGTTTGTATGAAAAGGGTAATGAATGTGAAGGAAGCAAGACAGGTTTGTCAGGAACGTGAGGTCTGGCACTCGATACTCTCTGCCTACCCCGTAAGGAACTTGGCGTGAAGATATGTATGTATGTATGTACATGCTAACATTCGACTATGGTCACTTCATGATGCTGTGTGATGATGGAAACTCTTAATTATCAGCTCACTTACAAAAGTACCAATTCTTCAAGAGATTAAATCTTTTAATCGTCAAAGTATTCGATACATTTTAGTTAGTTCGGTAGGTATTTTTTATGTAGATTATGTAAAAGTTCTGAAGATGAAAGAGATAGAAAATATTTGCCACTTACCACGATTCCACTGTCCCACTAATATTATAAATACGAAAGTTCATTTGTTTGTTTGGTCTGACCAATCTGAACGAGATTTAGTATAGGAGTAGTTAAGGAGCCGGAGAGCAAACATAGGATATTTTTTATCCCGAAAAAAAGTATTTGCAGAACAGGCTGTCCGCCAATAGTCTTTGAGGGGTTTGGAGTCATTTACATATACGCATGAGAAAAGATCAGTCAGAGCGCAGCGTCAAGCTTAACGTACAAGCATTTTCGGTTAGTTTAATTTTAACGTTTTTTTTTTTATTGCAGGATTCGATTATGCCCATACGTAACAGTATGAAAATCCTCCTTTGATTTTAGTTGTACAAATGAATAAAAAATATCCTGTATGACGGAATTGTTTTCCTTTGAAAGTCCAAAAAAAGTCCTTTTTATGCTAACCAAATTTGTTTTAAAATAATGCATTACTTACGAAGCTGTTTTTATAAACATGACATTAATCCTTATTCAAATAAGTAGGTATGTTATTCTTTACAAATATTTAATATAAAACAAAATTTCTCTATACATCATTCGATTTTAATCTTTATTCAAATAAGTAGGTATGTTATTCTTTAAAAATATTTAATATAAAACAAAATTGCTCTATACATCATTCGATTCGGTAGAGTACGGTAGATAGGACTAAAAATTAATCTACCTTTAAATTTAATTATAATAAATTATCAAACTTATGTTATCAAACTTATAAATAAATAAATAAAATCTTTATTAAAAATGTAAATAAGTGCTGCGATTTTAATGTACGTTTTTATATAAATATACAACTTCTTAAAATTTAATTAAATGTTTGCACACTACAATGTGGTAGAATATGTTGTATTCTTAAATATCTTTATATAAACTTTTTAACACACATATTCCGCAAATAAATAAATTTCATTTCATTTAAATAAATATCATAGGGGATATCACACTTTTAAAATAACATCAAATGATCGAGTACTGCGTGCACAGATGTGCAAAGCCGGCAAGTTGTCATGAGAGGAAGGCGGTCGCGGTGGTCCCAGTTTTAAGTCTACAAGATTCTATGCTACTCTGCTAAAGAACACTACAGTCATAAATAAGTAACTATAGTCTACCGACCGCGTAAACTAGACGCGTGGTCGACTCCTTACGGAACGGTTGTACTTAGTAAATGAACTACTTTTTATTTATTTGTTCTTTCCAGAATGTCATCGTACAATATTTTTAGATGAATAAGTTTTGTTTTAGTTTACTTATGTTTATTAATTTCCATATCTAAATAGATACAATATTTGGTTTTGTAGTATTTTAGGGTAATTCTTTGACCGTGGATAGGCTCTTATCGTATAGTAATAATTTTTTGAGTAATTAGTTTTCCAATTATTAACATTCTTGCGAAAATAATAATATGTTACATACTTATAAATAAAAATGCTGAGAAAATGACTACAAGTTTCTCGGCAGTCTGTCATTGCAAAACGGCTGCGTCTTTCGCGCAGCAATAAGAAAGAGAATGAAAATGAGCTTGCTGTTGAGTCGGAAGATAATAAAAAAACTTTCTCTCACCTTAAACTATTTTTAATTTTCATGTACCTCACACGTAGAT
>NJDD01000023.1:287611-318624 GCA_002245505.1 Calephelis nemesis
TTTTTTGTAAAGTAAGTTTTATATTATGCACTGTATGTTCTACATTTCTTTTATGCATTCTCTCTATTTTGGGTTTGCTGGAAGAAATCTCTTTTAGAGATAAGCTCGCCTTTTGTATAATTTTACTTACTTAATTGTTTTTTTTTACTTTTTGTGTACAATAAAGAATTAAAGAAAGAAAGAAAGTTGTAAGACCAATTGTGCAAGTGTACCGGCTATCCTATCTTCTGAATAGGAACCTTATGGCGGTGGACGCCTACTCGGAAAAGTTGCAGCACGGCACTCTGCTGCCGGTAGTCTTATTGGCAACGGCAGATTTAATCTTCACTCGCCTCTTACAAGCTTCCTGGCTGACCTGACCCATCCAAACGCGAGAAGAACATTTCTAAGTGGATTCAGTTGTATTTTTAACACAGGCAGAATAAGAAGAATAGGTATTATAAGTTTAACATGTCTATTTGTGTAGGTGTGTTTGTAAGTGTGTGTGTATGCGTGTGCGTGTGTTTCTGTGGTGTCATGATTCTTATACGACAGGACAGATTTCGATGTTAATTATGATTATCATGAAAAGTATTCCAACATATTAAACACCTCTGCTTTTATTAAATGATAAAATCGTTGTTTTAACATATTGAACTGAACGTAGTTGTAACTTGAAACTTAGTGAAACGAAAGAGCAACTGTACAAATGGAGAACAACATTCTTATAATTTAGCTTACTGGAAAATGAAACAATAAGTTTTACGGAAACCTCATTTTTTTAGTAATGTTATATAAAGATTTTTTTCAGGCATATTGAAACATATAAAAAATAAAAACTTTAATTAACGTTTAATGTACCATTAAGTATCAATTTTGTATAGAAAATGTTGACTTATTAACTGATTAAAAGATATTTGACGAGCCAAACGGGCACACATCCGATCCCAGGTAATGTTATTTTTTCTTAGAAAATTGGAAAAACCCAATTTTCTTCTTGTTATCCGACCCGGGACCTCATGCAGTCAAGTCCAACAACTGAACCTCTAGACCACACAGGCAAAACTAAATACAACTTTATTAAATTTTTATATTGCATGCAAAATATCATATGACATATAGAGTAGCGTATTCTTCACCTCCGTTTTACAGCTGCGACGTACCTGCCTTATGTCGAGGTGAGCTTTATGTGAAATAAAAATGATTGAGTGCCCTATTTGAAAATGTTTATAGACCCATTTTATTAGATTCAATAAAATGATATTATCTGTTGGAGGGACTGAAAGAAATGCCAACGTGTATTTCATGCGTGAGCTTACAAATCCTGCAGTAAGCTTATAAAATCTAAAGCTATTTTGCGCAAACTAGCAAGCTTAAAAGCAATAGGATATATTGCTCAAAATGGAGAGAAGAAAAGTAAACCCTGGGATAGGTTAACGGGAAGTATAACTGGGACGACGTCGACGACGAATTACTAGAGCGACGATGATAGCATTATTTTACATATTTTTTTCCAGGTTATTCCGACCTACCTGCGTAGAATACTTTTCTCTCACCTGACAGCTAGTGAGAGGAGAGCAAGGGTTAACTGGGTTATTGCATGCGTAATGGTGCTTAGGTAGCAACTTGCCCCAGATGAAATTGACCACCTTACCTATTCCTGTCGTTAAAATGATCGCACATTGGCATATCCTGATTCGGAGGATAAGCATTTTGCACATACATTTTTAGACTTAAACATTACTAGAGGTTATGCGTGTCTCTTACCATAAAGAGCAGTGTGTGTGTGTGCGTGTATGTGAATGTGTATTTTGTTCGCTGTCTTAACCAATCAAAAGTTCAAATGTTTGTGGCTTTTTTATTTTAAAAGCTATCCATTGCATATTGTGAGGAAAGCGTCAAGATACCTATCTTGATTAGCATCGGCTTTGAAGTTTGAAATGCTTCAAATGCCTTTCTACTGCTAGATATCACAATACGAAACAATTTTTCCTTTCTATCTACCACGACTACAAACGGTAACTGACATCTTTTTCCGTTTAACTGATCTGATTAAAAGAACATAGAAAATTGTGAAGGAACAACACAAATGAACAAAGGCTATATCAATGCCATGATTGTATCTTCTATGATAGACATAACAAATAAAGTATGTCGTCGTTTTGGAGATAAATTAAAATTTGATCGAATCCATCTGATTGTTTGCCTTCTACAATATTAGTAAATAAAAACATTTAACTAAATTAGCTAAGTGACAATTTGGGAGGTCGACTTATTTAGGCCGAATGCTGAAGACTGACTCTCTGTAATAGAGACTCCATCATGTAAGTGTTATAGTCTCTGTTAAAAACATCTCTCTCATACAAAAAAAAAACGGATACATTTTTTGTAAATTAAGCATATGCTAATAATTAATTAACTCTGAAGGTTATTTAAAAAAAGGAACTAAGGGTAACATATCTTACTTCTATTTTTATGGATTAAGGTTTTCCATTCTTCTTGAATTCCACATAAGGAGTTAAGTTACGTAATACGGCGTATTGTAAATATAATAAATTAGTAATTAATAGAGACAAGGTAACAAAGCATATGCTTTAAAATTTCCCTTAAATCTCCATAATTATTTTAAAAAAAGTTGTTAAATCACTCAATAAATGACACAACTAATTAGTAACAAATCTACCGACCCATCAGCTAGCGATCTGCTTGATCCTGTGAGGTTGCGTATAGATGTTTGTTCTCGGAGTGTATTCTAACGTCTTTATAACGGGAGATAGGCTTTGATTGGTTGGACTTTCGTCGCTGAGTTTCACCTCCAGACATCAAATAAGGACTGAAGGTATCATGTCCATCATCTTGATGTGTGGCGGTCTACTACCGTACCATTCCGAAGACATATGTCACGTCTCACATCTTAGTTGAGCTAGTCACTAACGGCAGTATTACCAAATGGTTACAATTTAGAAACCTTCAAGAAAAGCGCACGCTCATTTTTTATAAGTCTATCTCCTATTAGATTTTCTAACAACATGACATCTGACTAGGTGGTAGATTTTCTCATCAACTCACCCGGATAGTACAATCGCCTTACCTATTCCTGCCGCCATAACATCAGTGCTTGCCGATGTCATGTTCCAGGATAATGTAGCCAGTAAACTTACTTTTGCTCGAGGCCTAACATCCCGGCCTTAGGTTAGCAACGCACCATTTCCACCTTTGGTGTCTTTAGGCGGCTTGAATTTCTTACCATCAGTAAATACGTATGCTATACGTATGCCTTCTAATATTATAAAAAATGCGACCTATTTGCCCGTTTGCCTCTAATTGACTTTCAAAACCACGAAGGTTTTAAGAAATTTTCATGCGCACGTTTTTTATGATTATGGAGCACTCTGCTCTCCCTATAATAACAATAATAAACATTTTTTTCAGATATTGTAAAATCCATATCCACACATTAAAATAACATTTGGCGAAACCAATGTAAAATATAATGAAATAAATTTAAAAAAATTGAAACAAAGTCAACATTTTCAATACTGGCGACTTTAATGCAATAATAAATTAAAATAAGAAAATTTAATAAAAGATATAAGCTAAATCAAGTCAAAAGAAAAATAATCGTTAAATGAAATTAAAATTACCTCAAATATATATATTACTATAGACATGGCTTATAGACACCACAGATGTTGTTGATGCGTCACTATCTTATGGCCGAGGTGTTAGGTCATTTTATTATTAGAACTGAATAAATGTTTCGTAACGTTGTACGCTTGATTATTTTAAGCAAACGACACACATGGAAATGTTCCACCTCTGATTCTGTATTCTCCAGACTTCAAGCCTACATAAAGGGAAAAATACATGAATAATGGATGAGTGAATGGTATTTACAGATTTTAAATAAAATTTCCACCGTCTTTTCTCCGATAGAGGGCGTTCGACGATGGGTGAAGACTGCCGACTGCCGAGTTATTATGGGCAGGCTTTATGAATTATTAATCTAGCTCCAGCTCTCTTTCTGTTTATTAAAATATCTTCTTCGAATATAATCTCACGATTGTTGAAAATAAATTTATTTTAATTTTAAACGATCACAACACAATTCTCGGGAGGTTAGTCTTAAGGATTGTTATTATTTTGTGTCTTCTTATGTTTACTATTCTTGATTGGCCTTATTTAACATTATTTTTGTTTTACTCTTCTGCTGTGATATTTCAGTTTGTCACATTTTTACTAAGTGATTATTAATTGTGAATTCTTACTCAGTTGTTATACCTTAACTTATTTATTTTAACTTTGTTGTACACCAAACAAATTACTTAGTACAGAAGGCAAATTTATAATGGCATTCTCCACCATTTAACGTTAGGCCCAAAGAATAACCAACGGAGATGTTATATAATGCTGCTACACTAGGAGAATAGTTTGCATTGACATCTACACAATATATACATAAAGAATTCATAATTTAAATTATTAGCTTACACGTATGCATATTTATGGAAACTTGTAATATATTATACTAGCGACCTGCCCCTGCATGCACATGGGTATAAAATATACACATAAACATTCCTCTTAAATCACTTTATCTATAAAAATAAACCGCATCAAAATCCGTTAAGTATTTTTAAAGATTTAAGCATACGAAGGGACATAGGGATAGAGAAAGCGACTTTGTTTTATACTATGTAGTGATGTACACAAATACATGTATAAATAAAATATATGAGACTGGTATCCAGTAAGAAAAGATTTTTTTCAATGTTACTCAATTAAATGGGTAAAGTGGGGGATAAAAGTTTTATAACACTCTTCGTGGTCGAAATCGCGGATAAAAGCTACTTGAAATGAGTTCACTCGTAACTTTAATTACATAAATATTAGTTTCAAAATGCACGAATAAATTATTTATTACATATTACCGGCTCTATATAAGTATACAAACTTTAAGCTTGCATGAAAACCTAAGTTCCGTGATAGCTTAATTTGTTCACTATTGGGATCCCCGCTGTGGTCTAGCGGTTCAGTTGAATACTTGACAGTATGGGGTCCCGGGTTCAATTCCCGGGTCGGGCAACAAAAGGAAAATGTGGTTTTTCCAAATTTCTAATAAAAATTATTGCTCGGGTTTCGATGTGTGCCCGGTTGACTTACCACCTATTACATTGTGGGACTTAGTGTCTTCGGCTAATTTTTAGACTGACAGCCAGTTTGGTTTTTCTCTATAACGTCATGAATAAAAAAATATGACGTAAAGTTATAGGTAAATAATTAAAGTGTGAAGTTTTCATTCGTATTTCGCATGTACTCCGTTTTACTTGTTTAATTAAAACTTTAAATTTCAGTTTGTGTTTCCCAAAGAGATCAAACAACCTCTGTTAAATTATTCGACACAGTAATCCGTCTTCCATTGTTGTTAGATAAATAATGTATTCGTTAACTCTTAGGCTGCCATTAACCAAAACTCGTCATGGAAATGTACGTTCCCATAACTTAGCACATTAAATAAACGTGAATCATGATTTAAAACTTCAGCAGCTTTTGCCCCTTTATTGGTTTTAAAGTGCAAAGTTCAATGGAGGTAAGCGTATATGTCAGTATTATCTTCGTGTTTTATAGTCGACCCTCGGTAAGATTTTATGCGACTTTTTTAATGTCAATTACTTTTGAATGTGAATTGCAAATAACATCTGACTAGGTGGTAGAGTTTCGCAGCGACTCGCCCGGATTGGTACCACCGCCTTACCTATTCCTGCCGCCATAACGTCATGACGTGTTGCGGTTCGGAGGGTAAGGTAGCCGGTAAACTTACTTTTGCTCTAGGCCTAACATCCCGACCCTCAGATTGGCAACGCACCATTACCATCTTTGGTGTCTCAAGGCGACGTCAATTTCTTACCATCAGGAAATCCGTCTGCTTGTTTGCCTTCCCATAACATAAAAAAAAATCTAAAAACAAATTTAACATAAGAATAATGAACAAAACGGAGATGAGAAGTCTCATAATTTTTCCACGTTGAAAGATATGAGAAAGTTGGCGAAGCTTATAAAATGGAACCATCATCAGGAGCTAGAGTCTACCTCAGCGTAATTTATAGATATGCTTGGTCTGCTGTATTTCTAGGAAGTACAAGAAGCCTATCGTTGCAAGCTGTCACTAGCAGCTCGAATGGCGACCGGCTTGCTGCCGCGAGGTATGTATGCATCATGTATTTAAAAATATCAGGAAACTTGTATGTTTGATCCAATATTACATAAAAGAATTTTGTTATAAATAATCCTAATAATATTATAAATGCGAAAGTTTGTATGTATGGATGTATGGATGTTTGTTACTCTTTCAAGCAAAAACTACAAAGCCGATTACGATGAAATTTGGTATGTAGGTAGCTGAAGACCCAGAATAACATATAGGCTACTTTTTTATCCCGGAGTTGACGCGGGATTGGGACTTACGCGGGTGAAACCGCGGGGCGCAGCTAGTATCTAATAAAATAGAACCCAATTATACCTAAGTTGAATCTCGCTTTTCAATATTGATTTTCGGTTTAAGTATTTCAGATATCTTTTTATAACTAAACTTACATTTTGATAGAGAGTGTCATATAACTTAATATGGTCAAATACACAATTAATTTGCATTACAATATAATAACAATTTTAAACATCTAACACCAGCCTGTAAGACGTCAGTTTGTCTCTAAAAAGTAAGTCGTAAAGTTTTTCGATGTGTTTTTCACAACTACTTACCTTTCTGAACTACGTAATTTTTTTATGATGTTGGAAGGCAACAAGCAGACGGATTTCCTGATGGTAAGAAATTTTCGGCGCCTAGAGACACCAAAGGTGGTAATGGTGCGTTGCCAACCTGAGGCCGGGATGTTAGGCCTTGAGCAAAAGTAAGTTTACCGGCTACCTTATCCTCCGAACCGGAACACGTCATGACGTTATGGCGGCAAGAATAGGTAATATCTTCTCGTCCAAAATGACTCAGTGCTTAAAGTCAAAGGTGTGTGTTACCTTTGATGACAAACGGAACAGAAACGTTGTCCTAAACTGTGAGCCTCATAAGAAATCCCAAGTTCGGAGCTCTCAACAGCACGGAGACGGTAGCGCTTGATTTTTCCCTGTATGATCGAATCAGGAATGAGGATATCCTCAGACTAACTAAAGTCACCGATATCGCCCAGCGAATTAGCAAATTAAGTGCCAGTGGACGGGACACAGCAAAAATTGATGGTCGCTGGTGCAGAAAGTTGCTGGAGTGGAGACCAAACGCAAACGATCTGAGTGGGTATGGGACTCTCCGCAACCAATCTGAGTGCTGGACACAGACTCCGATCGGTCGCTTCAAAAATCTAAGGGGGATGACAAATCTAAACATTTAAAAGGCTTTTCATTCTTGTTCTTGTTCTATCAATATTGTGTTGGGTAGTTAAAGATTTTTATTTTTTTTGCCTTCTATAAGTTTTAGTTAGTATTAAACTGTACATAATAATTATCTACGTAAACACTAATTAAGGATATTAAGGTGCCATAGTTATGAGGGTAACCTCATCAACTCAACCTTTTTTATTCCCTACAGGATAAAACATTTGTTGTCCTAGCCCAAGTCCCAGAAATTAAAATGATAGGCGTTTATTACACGCGTTGAGACAACTCAAATAAAGAGGAACAGTTTTAATTTAATTATACAAAATCATAAAATCTTTACTAAAAAAAAACAGCCAACTTCTAAATATATTTCTAAATTTAGAACGGAACCTTGGTTTTTATAATAAAATATCTCAAGTCCATTAATACGAATTGTGTTGGTTTTCTAGAACCATTGATAATGTGATCGTTGAGGCTATAAGTTTTACGACGTATAATTTAGTTTAAGTATGCCGAGGTATTAAGGCTGCGAGGCGCCTCCTCCGCCCACGCACTCTGCTGAAGGTCAGCCAAGGACTCACTGAACTCTATTTGCAATCAAGTTTCTTCGGAAGTCTTAAAACATATTCATGATTCATTCTTACTGCTAACCAAACTCATATAATAACATATTACGCGACTCGTAAAAACGAATACATATTGTTATTTGTCTTATTTATGTCCCCAGCTCCCCGTATATCCTTAATTTTTCATGTAAGAACTCTAGGTACGTATTTACGTTATGGGATCATCATCCGAGCCTCAAATTGGCAACACGTCTGAACTATATTTTTGTCGAGGCGTGGATTTGATTTCCAGCAGAAACTGGTGAACAACATAAATATAACCTAGATGTTTTTAAGTATTTCTATGCATCGTTGACTAACGAATGTATTAAAATATCGTACCACAATGTATGTTTACTAAACACTGTTTAATATGAATTCCAATTTTCTAAAACTATTTCTGTCAAAATTAGTAACTATAAATATGTAATATGGTCCAACTTAAAATATAAGATGTATCGATATCTTAAAGGATTTGTGCGGGAGAACTTAATAACTTTAATAATCGTTTTAGCTTTAAAATTACTCATTTAAAGGTTGATAGGTAAAATATAGTTGTATAATTAATATTGTCCTTTGAACATAACTTTCTTATCATTAACCTACTTTTTCTTTTGTCTATATTTCT
Source organism: Calephelis nemesis (assembly GCA_002245505.1). Classification (NCBI taxonomy): domain Eukaryota; kingdom Metazoa; phylum Arthropoda; class Insecta; order Lepidoptera; family Riodinidae; genus Calephelis; species Calephelis nemesis. The sequence continues at coordinate 296,207 of NJDD01000023.1, forward strand.
AATACCGGTATTACTTGAGCTATTTTGTAAATTCGTAGCAAACATAGCACTGACGTAGACGTAGCAAACATATAACGACGTAGTCGTAGCAAATGGCTACGTAACTGCTACGAACTTTTTATAAACTTGCAATAAAATGTCTACTGATATTTTACTCACATTTCATTCGGTAGTATACACAATGTAAACGTTCATTGTACGTAATGTAATAATAAACTGTGCATGGTAACAAATGTAATTGAAAGACTGTTTACACTGTGTTAATATGGAGATTCAAGGCCTTTAAATAAACCCCATTTAATTCCCAACCAATTATTAATTCACTTACTATTTACATTATTTTACTTCAATGTGAACTAGCTTACACGTTTGATATAGATGTAGTTCTGAAAGACTAACAAGGAACCCTGGTAACAGACGTTACCTATTCATGACTTCCAAAATAATTTAATCGCAGTAATACTGCAAACATCCAGCTCTAATTTCATTATCAAGGTGCAATTTGAGAATCGTGTTTTAGGGAGGTAAAAATTTGATATTGGTTCCTCAAACAACACGAACATTTTATGCATTATTATGTACATATATGTAAAAAACAACTTATCGGTTTTAAACGACGTTATATGATACCAGCTTGGAATCATGACCTGTTTTACTAAAAAATAACTACAAAAATCTGTTCGTTATTTGACTAATAATCGCATAGCAAACAAAAAAACATATAAGTATATTGATAAACTCCTCATTTTTGGAGTTGGATAAATATAGCAACACTTACTGGACGAACGTATCGGATCGAACGTGAAAACAGCGGCGGGTACACTGAACATGTTTGACAGTTTCTGTCACTACATTATTTTTTAGGATTAATAATGAGAGTGATGTACGGCGTGTACGTGTCTTAATTGATATAGGCAGGCACAATACTGTAAATATGTGATCTAATCCATCTTACTACAAATGAAATTAAACGCTCGTTAAACACTGCCTAAAATTGGTTTCCCAAACAATAACGCGCTGCCAAAATTTTGGTATATGTACGCATCTGCGCTACACTATACTACTACAAACAAATAAACTTACACCTAATAGAGGTACCAATGCGATAATATTTTGTTAGTGGTATTGTCATGCTGTGATTACATTTTGCTAATCAGTCTCTACAAATACTTCCCGTTATCACGCCCTCTAACGTCACTGCTTGATATTCAAGTATTCCAAAATGAAATGTAAAGCAGGCACTCTCACTCGATACTCTTTATTTAACCTTAAGGTTCGCAATGCCCTATAAAATTGAATTTACAATGACGTACATTTCTTTATAACAACGTTTTTAACAAGCTTTATGAGACTATTTTCGTATAACTTTTGATTTGAAATAATATTGAAATATATAAGTAAAGTGAGTTTGAATTTACAATAATTTATCTCTAGAAATACGCAGACGAGCGAAGTTATCTCTCAGGAACGATCAGTTACAGCAAATTGTTGGTACAGAGTAAATTTGAATAACTTAATACGTGCACTGAATGAGATAAGTACATCACCTAAAACAATTTTATTAAAAGTAAAAACTGAGTTGCATTATATCTCCACATAATTTTTATTAAATTATTATTGTATATTATTACATTGTTATATTATGTTTCCATATTATTTCAAATGAACATTGGTATTTGTTTCGAATTAATTGTCTATGATAATGTTAACAAGTAAATCGTGTCGCGTTCGTTTTTTTCACGTAAAACTCAATTAGTCTAAACTTTGGCCTATATGTGGCTATAATTTTTCACTAAAATCTCACACTAGAAAGGTACTGGAAGGCGGCTAAGGAATATTGTTTTTAAAGGTGATTAAATGTAACTTTTACCTATTTCCTGTCTTAGGTTCTTTGGCTAGTCGTGGGTTCCCTGGTTGTGTCTCTGCCTACTTCTTTGGTGATATGGGTTTGAAGATACTTTTCCAGCCTTACATAGAAGCCAATAACAATTAAATTACAATTCTGTGATGATTCTAATGGCACAGCGATGATAATATCCTTTTTTACGAGCGTTTGAAACGATTCCGAGGAACAACACCTACGCAAGCTATTAAACGATTGGACTTCCTCTACATGATTTGGCAAATGTTGCGTCATTATAACTTTCCGCAATTCACCATTTATTTTCTTGTAAATAACAACAATTTATTGCAGATTGTGATTATCCCTATCGGAACAAGTTGTTGCAAAGCAATCTACCACCAATGGTCTTGCTGGTACTAACCCATGCAACCAATGTTCTTCACCAGGCCGGGATGTCTATTCTACACAGACCTGTACCAACGCATCTTGCTGTAACGAGCCATTTAACCTTCTTAAATAGAATGATTATTCCACGTATAACTCTAACTAACTAAACTATAAATGGATATGAAACTTAGGTCAATTTAATAGTTCTCTTACCTGTTACAATTAACACGAAAACTTCCAAGTCGCGGGACTAATGAATCAAGTTTGAATGTTTCCGAACTGTCTATCTTAATTACAGTAATTGTTAGGTTGTTGCCGCCAATCTAACAATACTCATATTTATCATTAACGTAATTTTAAACATCAGAACAATAGCCATATGGTAATGAATATATTCAAAAGGCTAGGTTTTTTCTAGGAGTCGTGATGTAAGGTCCCCATCTCGTTATTGGTGTTCTTGAAATGAAGGTTATTGAACTATTCCACCAGTGGCAATAGTAATCACTAGGCGGTGGATTGCTGTACAGTTGTTTATAATTTGACGCCACTTGATGCCAAGCCGGGTTGATGCCACTTTCCTTGCAATTCTAGCTGCTATAGCGCCATTGCTGGCAATTTACTTAGGGAATCCAGAATATCTGGTAGATTTGCAAACGGCTCTAAGATGCCGGTACCTTACGGTAGCCAGCTACGCAATAATAACCTAACTTTTCTTTATGATATTGGAAGGCAAACAAGCTAACGGATTTCCTGATGGTAAAAAAATCTCGACGCCTAAAGACAACTAAGATGGTAATAATGCGTTGTCAACCTGAGGCTGGGACAGTAGGCCACGAACAAAAGTAAGTATACCGGCTACCTTATTCTTCGGACCGGAACACATCAACGGCAAGCGCTGACGTTATGGCGGCAAGAATTGGTAAGGCGGTGGTACCAATCTAATACGGCCTGGAGCCTGCAACAACACGGGGGAAACAGCTCGTGTCTAAAGGCTAAATTTAGATATATCAGAAGGTAGATACCATTGCGTCTGGTCGCTTAAACACCTAATTAGAAGACCTATCTAGACATCAAAATTCTAACGCATTGTTAATCTGAGGGTAAGGTATTGGTCTTTGTGTGTGTGTTCATCATAGAGGCTCTGAACTGGATAACGATAGGAAGCACTAATGTTGTTCAGGAGTAGCAAGAGTGTTTGTGCCAATACGGGAGTGTTTTTATATTCTACAAGTTAAAATAAGCGATGAGACTATCGCAGCCCTAATTGCATTATTACACACTTTACAGATTGCAAAAGCATCTCAGTGAACAATATATGATTTGTAGCGTAAACGGCTCCGCGTTCACCTGATTTGTCAAAACGATCACGGTTACTAACGACCGAATGAGACGTAGTAATGTTTTCGAAACGGGAAACGCACTCCAGTAACAAATTATCAATCAAAGTTGAAAACAAGCGCGGGCGGGCTGCGCCCTGGCGGGGTGGGCGTGGGCGGATTTTGGGCGGATGGTGGGCGCCAGACTGGCTGGCGGCGGCTGCACTGGTGCATCCTGCGCAGGTGCGTCCCGCGCTGTCTCATCACTCCAAACATGACCGCACCAGATCTGATGCCTCCGACATATATAGGAGAAAGTAACAGTTTGGCTCTTTTTGAAATAATTCAATACTATACTTTATGCAAATTATTAATGCTTATCAATTTAATCAAACTATTTATTTTTATAAATCTTAAGAAATGAAATTTAATTTAAGTTCGGTTCAATTTTTAAATGGATTGTTGATTTTAATTTTTATTTTTATTTTAATGTGTAATATAATTTTTAATTTTATTTATTGTTCATTAATTTTGAATTATGATTTTAATTTTAACTTTTAATTTAGATTTTTATTTGATTCTAATTTTAATTAATTATAATGATTCTAATATGTAATTGATTATTTTAAATGTATAAATTGTAGTGCTTAGCAAGTATGGATCTTTGTTGTCCGAAATAAAGAATTTATTATTATTATTATTATTATCAAAAACATTGCTAATTGTAAAGGCAAATCAAAACGTTAAAATATAGTGAACAACCAGTTAATTGGTAAAAAATAAATAATAAAACACATGACGGGCTATAACAAAAAAATGAAACGGTCCAACCTAAAAATGAATCATATGTACATTCATTCACATTCACACAATAACATCACGAAGGTAATCTATATGTATAAAAATGAATACTAATTTCGTGTGATCATCGCATCACGCTTGATCTTATTCACCAATTTAAATAAATCTTTTTTTTTGTTAGCTATTGCCAGAAAGTTAATATGAAGAGAAAAATGGATATGTCATCATTTTAATGTCATACGATACAAAGTTCGCAAGGTCGGCTTGTTACAAATGTAAATCACCTACGAAGTGATCCTTACAAAAAACATATTAACTTTAATTATTATTTAATGTACAGTTTAATAAAGTAGTATATTGCTGTACAATACAATAGTAGCGTAAAATATTATAATGGAGTAAATTAACTTAATATTCTGAAATGCAAAAAAAAAAACATTTTTCTGAATATTGACAGCGCATAAATAACAGCCAATCATAATTATCGTAGAATACGTAAAACCTAATTACTTTTGTCACAATTACAGTTACTTAATTGAAACGTGTTAAACATATTTCAAAACAATAGACAAAAAGTTTTTATCACTAAATAAGTATTCTTATTGAACTAGCAAAACCCGATATTTACCTACCTTCAATGAGTAGTTATAAAAATTTGCTAGTTTGACTTAGGTTAGTATAGGGAAGAGGATATCGTTTATTGCCTGTCACTTCCCTCACTCGACATAATCTATCCATTTGCCGCAGTTACACGACAAACGCCACATACATCCTAATTATTATTCCCGTCGTTAGTGAACTCACATCGTGCAGAGCTCACCAATCACGTATGCTAATTCCAATCAACTATTCATTAAATGAAATAAGACTCCAAGTTATTTAAAATTGAAACCAGTTTCAAATAAATAATTTTATCAGTGGTTTTTAACACGTCATATTAAAGAATCGTTTCCCACTTTAAACCTACTCATAAGATTTTCAATTCGACTTTATGTTATTTTTTGTATGTTTGTGACGCCATTACTTCACCTTTAGAGAAAAGATTTTAATGGACCTTTTTTCGAAAGATAGGTAATGATTTCGGAAGAGTCCCGTATCAACTTTATAAAGATCTAAGTAGTTGTGAGTTAAACTTAATAATGAAAATGTACCACATAAAAATGTAAGCATTCTTAAATATAATTCAAGAAGCACATAATGAATCTTTTTTTTTATTTTATTGAATCAGGCGTTACTTTGCGGAAATCCATTGTAACAGATGTAAAATAAGCCTTTAATTTGTTAATTCCGCGTAAGCACTGTAACTGTTGTGGCAAATAATCCTCCAAACGACACAGAATGTGACAAGCCTAACTGACGTTCCCACCACCCACCTCCGCGACCAGGACACGAATATATTAAGAGCTCGGAAAACAATCCAGACTATCACGTTCTTCACATGTGACAAAATCTTGATAAAATTTATTTATACAGAACTACTTTGGAATCATGACCTGAGTTTCGAAAGAGATTGACCAAATTCCAACGTGGTGTATATTTTACTGCATACATTTTTTTTATTTCTTTTAAACGGATATTGTTTTTAAGTTGTGGTGAGCAAAATAAAAAGAAAATATTTCAATCAACAAGTAATCTAGTTTTACAAAAAATAACGGTAAAAATGTGACAACCCCATCAACTAATGTAATTTGGCGATTCAGTTAACTGAAATTTTAAATTAATTTTTCGAATTGATTTCGTCAACAGGAGATCCGTGTGCTTCTCCGCTGACCTCTTATGTAAAATAAAAAAAATGTAACCTTTTCCTTTTTTCGAAGGTTAATAAAACAACCTAAAAGCGAAACAGTTTGACATATCAGCCTCTGGTTGGTGTCGACGTATATACTTCTTTATGTCTATGCATAACTTGTATTGACCGCCTTATTGGTCGAGTGGCTAACGTACTCGCCTAGCTGCATCGACGAATCGCGAGGCTTGGGTTCGATTCCCGACGGGGGCAGGCATTTGTGTGATGAACATTTAGATGTCTGCATTTCCGGGTCTGGGTGTTTATTAAATTTATTATGGTATTTATTTAAGTATTTCTATGTAATAGTATCGTTGACTAGTATCCATAACACAGGCATATAATTTGCTTACTATGGGGTTAGATTCAATTTGTGTGTCTTGTCCAAGGATATTTATTTATTTATTTATTACTGTAAAAAAATTTAGCTTACGTGATTTGAAATCAATCAAAAAATATTAATAATTGATGTTAACGCCGGCATCGAACAGTAGAGCAATTTCTATAAATTAGGACGTCCATTGAAACCTTAAAACAGCAACTGTAGTTGAGTTCTTTTTTAATTGTAAATATAAGATTTGCAACCATTTTAAAAAAAAGCTTTCACACATATTGCTTTGTGTTACAAAAGCACAAAAAGACGGATATGCATATATCTCGTCCATACACAATATTATAAATGAAAAAGTCTATTTGTCTGTATAGCTGTCTGTCTGTTGCTCTTTCACGAGTAAACCGTTGAACCGATTTTGATGATATTTGATATGCATATGGCTAAAACCCGTTTTCAAAAATTGGCTGTATTTTTAAAAAAAGCATATAGGCTGTAATAGAGGATGAAAGATTGTATAAAAATCGTTACTATTCTACGCTAATGAAGTTAAGGGCAGAAGCCCAGGGCAGAAAATAAAAATTGGTATTGTATTGCGTGGGCGAAACTGAAGACAAAGGTTTGTGTGGAACCAAATATTTAGTTACCTACGAATACTTTTTAAGAATCATCCTTCGTTATTCTTTAACCAGGTAAACATACCCTCGGGCTTTGTTGTGAACTGTAATTGGACCGTGTTTTAGGAAAACGTTCCAACCCATAATTAGCCCAAAATAAGTTATTTTTGCCAAACTTACCGAAATGATCAATTTATTATGTTATAATATAACAAATAAATAGACAGTTGTCCAAATGACAAAAGGCATCCATCACTTACAGACACTATGGATGTTACTGACGCGTGGCTATATCTTATGCTATATTACATAACACTAAAATAGGTATAGGTGCGCGGAATATGATAGCAACGAGCAGAGTAGGCAACGAAATTATCACATCCCGTTGCCAAAAAATAAAAGTCCACACTTTCAATACACAAAAATTAGCTAGATGTATGCAGAATCTGTTTTTTTATAATTAAAAAAAAAGTATCTTCACGCCCATATCCCCGAAGAGGTAGGCAGAGGCACAACCAGGGCACCCACGACTAGCCGAAGATACTAAGTCCCATAATGTGATAGGTGGCAAGCCTATCGCCAACCGGGCACATCTCCAATCCCGACCAACATTTTTTTTTATTAGAAAATTGGAAAAATCCAATTTTCTTTTTGTTGGCCGACTCGGGATTCGAACCCGAGACCTCATGCAGTCAAGTCCAACACCCGGACCGCTAGACCACAGAGGCGATTATAATTATATTTCCATTCTACATCTTTATTAAGGGGCCATATACGCTAAAATACGTCAGCAGTTTACTGTTTTTTTCATACAAAGCAATCATAGATGTTGCTGACAAAAATACACAAGATTAACATGAATATGCTTTACTAGACTAGTGTTTCCAAAACACGATTCATTTCACTTTGCTCGATAGAAAAAAATCAAAAAATTAACCCTTTTTTGAAAGCTTTTGCTTTCTGTCTACTTCAATTGTGAAAATATCGACACTAGATTTAACATAAACATAGATAAGTACTATACCTAAAAGATAAATGTTTCAGTTTTTATACTTTTTTTCAAATTACTTTTATAGTGTCAAAAATAGTGATTTGTCGCTTAAGAGGTTTACTTTAGAGCGCCATTGTTCATAGTAATCATGGAACGCGGGAGCGCGGTGATTGGCTCTTCTGGCTGACTGAGTATGGGGCCTTAACCATCTCTTGGGGATTTGCTAGCATAAACCAATTTTCAATAATCACATCATACTTCTAAGCGAATCATTTAGGAGATATCTCCCGATAATAAAACAGAGGTATAAACTAGAGAAACATATTTAAAATAACGGGAGCAAAGCGAGTGCACTATGCAAGCAGAATGTACCTTGTATATCTGAGATACAAAATCCGCCGTTGGGTCGTAGTTTACAATAGTCTCGGTACTTCGAAGACATAATAAAGTTATAGAATGCGTAAACAACATTATAAAGAAGCCAGGGGGCTATATTTCATGATATTCAGTATTGTTCTATATTGTTGACGTCTTTTGGAATAGCTTGATAAAACAGATATATGGATTAAAAGTTTGCGGTTAGTCAAAAACAACAACAATCTCATATTTTCACTAAAGTATCGTGATTTTATGAAGGAGTATTATAGTTGTAAATGTAACCCAGTTACCTTAAGGCATGGTACTTAAAATAGTAACGAAAGGGAAATGACCTCGTTCTACCCGGCTATTTCAGACATTCAAAACCGACTCACGCACTGATCCATAAAGTTTATTTCGGTACAAATGGCACGGACATATCTGGCAATCGACCGCTACGGCTGAAACACCAATTAAAGTTTGTAGAACCTGGTCAAATCGACGGAATCTGGACTATATTTAGCTAAGTAAGTGGCCGGGGCCAATTATCAGCTCCCTGTGATTGTATACCATTATGTTCAATCACCACATTCGTACTTCATCGTGTTTATTATTAGATTTCTTGTATAATTTTGGGTTGAATTACCTATGAAATCCCATCATCTATTGTTTACTAGTTGTTGTTTGCGGCTTTATATGCACTTTAAATTGATTTATTAGAATCACGTCATTCTAGCATGATCGAGATCGGATGGACAGTCTTTCACAATTATTGTTGCAATAACAATATGTACAGTTTAACTAAGTAAGTAGTAAGTAAGCCGTGTTGGTCTGGGCTTCTTTGCATAATAGACCATCTGCTTTCCTGCCAGGCAGCTCGTAGAAGGCGAGCATTGGCTAACCGTCACTAACACCGTGACATCTGACTAGGTGGTAGAATTTCGCAGCGACTCACCGAGATTGATACCACTGCCTTACCTATTTTTGCCGCCTTAACGTCATGTTCCGGTTTCGAGGGTAAGGTAGCCGGCAAACTTACTTTTGCTCGAGGCCTAACATCCCGGCCTCAGGTTGGCAACGCATCATTACCACCTTTGGTGTCTCTTTCTTCTATTGTTTCGTTCTTTTGTTCGTTTGGTTCTTTTGTTTCTTACCATCAGGAAATCCGTCTGCTTGTTTGCCTTCCAATATCATAAAAAATAATTCATGAAAAAATTTTGTAACTTAACTTGATTAACCATGGTTACAGCCTACATCTTTGTCCAGGTTATAGATTACCTGTAGTTGAAATATGTAATGACGGGTCAGGGACACATTTTCACAAACTTGTACATTTAAAATAAAAATTGATTGGATATCTATGGTGTGTACAGGCCACAATCAACATCAGGAGAGATGTTGTTTAATGATATAAGAAAGTCAAAGGACGGTCTATTCGGCCCTAACTAACTGCAACTAAGATTATAGTTATACAGTATTATTTTATAAAATATATCATTTATCAGACCAACTGCGAGGCTCGGTTTCGAGTCCCGACGGGGGCAGGCATTTGTGTGATGAACATTTAGATGTCTGCATTTCCGGGTCTGGGTGTTTATATAACACAAGCATATAATTTGCTCACTTTGGGGTAAGTTTAAATTTGCGTAACTTGTCTAGGGATATTTACTATTTACTTATTTACACCACAATTTTTCTAAGAATTCTATTGTTTGTTTATACTTAATAGGATCGGAAACTACTGGACCGTTTTAAAAATTTATTTTGGCGTTGTCCGTCAGCATTATACCTGATGATCACAGTCTGTATTTTACCACGGAAAAATTCGTCATTCCTACGAGAGAACGGAGAACGATTTAAGTGAATAGGACAACGATTGGGTTGAAATGCCTACCCAATGTATCTATTTATGCTTACCTAATCTTCGAGCAACTACACAGTTAATAAAGAGGTAAAGTTTTCATTATTGTATTTTTGGTTGTTTGTTACGAATAATCTCAAAAGAGACCTAAGACTACGGGATCGATTTGAAAAATCCTTTCACCGTTGAGTACAACGAGTACAAAAAATTAGGGATCCCTACTGAAACTCCAATAATGTAATTTAAGGTATAAAATGGTAGCTGTAAATGTCTTTCATCGTATGCTCTGCGAAAACTATTAATGATAGGGAGAAAAAATGTTCTATGGTAGTAAAGACCTTATGACCTAACAATCATTCACCTAACAGTTAAAGCAATACAACTAATTTTTTTCTTTTTTGAAGTTGATACAACCTGATCATATTCATATCATGTTGTTCTTATCCGACTAAACATTTCATTAAATTTATTTAGGTATATCGAAAATTCCTCTTATAATATATGACAAAATTATTTACATGTAATTAGTTATTTATGTATTACAATTTTTAATATGAGTGATCAATGCAGATGATTTATAACATGATATAATTCTTAGATAGTTGAAATGGGTAAAGCATTCTGGAGGTACACCGCGGATGTAGAAAGGAGAGTGTGTGCAGGGAATAGTGAAAATTTATCCCATACATGTGATAAGTGCTAAAAATAAAATATTTGTTACTTATTTAGATGTCAGGTGGAACAAACTTTGCTGGTTTAGCTGATTAAAATTAGAAGGAGGAAATACAAGTAGTATTTTTTTTAGTATGCACAGCATAAGCTCCAAAATTATGGCCCTCATTTACACAATAGATATTAGGATCCTACGTTGTCCCTTATATTAACAAAAATAAGCTATATCATCACTACGAAATATATTTAACTGAAAAGAAACACCACGATTTGATTTAAGGCGGTAGTCAATATTTTTTCCTGTTTTGATTATTTTTGACGCTTTTAACAACGTTTTCGTCTGCGAATCCATATTTTAAATTGCACAGCCCTTTAGGTTGTTTTCGGGTAAATAATGACTGGTCATAAAAATAATATAATAATTTTAAAAATTATTATAATATCTTACATACTAAAAAGCTGTACAGAGTGTATGGTTTGACTAAGTTAAAAAAATGAAGCGATCCCTTTGACAACTAAATCCTTGAGTTCTCATTTTCATTTTTGACGTCCTTTCCTGTTGACTTCAAACATGTAGAAGTTTTTCATATGCTACCACAACAATATGTTTGTATGTCAGATTCCTTTTACATAATATGTTTAATATTTAAAGAAAGATGCTGGTTGACAGAATGCTGTGACCATTATTTAAATAGTTTTGTTGCATAAAATAAAACATCTTTCTACGAGAACATAACCTTAAATGTAATATCATGTTTATTAAAATGTTCAAATTGGAAAAGAGTGTGCCCGTTATACAGACTTAATTTAAGTGAAAAATATTGATTGATTAGAGTATTTTAAGCGCTGTGCAGTGTTTGTTGGTTACAGGGCAAACTTTATGTGGAAAGTCGTAAATGTACTTTTATTATTCGATTACTGAACAGTATTCTTGTAAAGAACCTCAACACAACGTGCAGATTGTTTTTAAATAAATAACAGAAGTGTCTAAAAGCGACTGGACTGTTTGATAGAAATAAGCGACACTGTCATCTGCAATATTAAGAATCACCAAAGATGAGGTGTTCGTTTTAATAATTCCCCTTAAAAATCCATGGTTGAAAGCTTAGTCAACAAAACCATTTACGCAAAGCTATATGAATTTTTTCTATTTGACACCCATAGATGAAGGTATGAAGGTAGTGCGGGTAAATACCTTCATACACACTCGCCGTGTAGTGCGACTATATAAAATAACCCATCTGAATTGCATAGACTATGCACAGAAATCCATTTTCCCTCCCAACATTACAATGGTTTAGAAGACCCATTGTAAGAGTAGTGTTGTCATCAAGCCGTACCAATTTACTCTCAAATTTATCCTCCTTTTTTTGGATTCTGCCTTTTTTAGTGCTGATCAGTGCTTGCCTGTGCTATGTTCCAGTTGGTAGGGTAAATTAGTCTGTAAACTTACACCATAGGCTTTCTCCGCCAATCTCATTGGTGTGTATATGACCTTAAACATTTACGACAAGAAATATGTGTATGCAACCTAGATTCTAGTTAAAGTTAAACCAAATACTAGGGTTAATATATTGTTGATTCAATACTGAGAAGTTCCGAAACTCCGCTCGCCTATTTACATAAGATAAACTTTGAATACAACGTACTCCTGCTCTAGTTTCAAGTAAAAATATAAACAAGTGAATTAAATGGTCTCTCAAAGACGACGAAACTATTATATCGCGGCTTCGTCGGCTAAAGAGTGAGCTGGATGTTGGCTCCACGCCAGGAGTAGACTAAGCATAAATTGCGGTCAAACCCTCGCCACTTGCCATGAACCGTTCTTTGCCGTCCTACGCAAAAGTGACGTGAAAAGTGAAAATGATAACTTGTAATGTTTGTTAATTACGACGTAACAGTTTAGTTTTTTAAACATTAATCAAAAACAACTTATTGTTTTCGACACATATCGACAAACACACTTCAAATTTTACGCCAATTACGGGTGGGCAGAGGGTATTGAGTATCAAAGGTAACGATTCTTGCAGATCTTTCTGGCTACTTTGCTAATTTATGCTACTAGCACCGTGACTTTCGGATGTTAGAGTCCTGCAAAAAAATTACAATTCGCTTTCATTTATTTCGTTTCAAGCATGAGTCACCCTGATTGAAATTCATGACCTTATTTGTATCAGGAAGAGAATAGAAATGTCTCTTCTTTTGTAAGATGCAATACCAACTACAAGGTTTTCCGTCCTGAGAATGACCTCCCTTCCCACATAAAGCAATTTTAAACCAAGTTCTCCTTTAAGAGACACCCGACAATTACTTTCCGCTGTCTCAGTATATAAAACTTTCATTTAGAAACTTCATGTAATATTCGTTACAAGTCGACGCAATTTTGATGTAATAAAAAATAATTTGACTTAGACGGTTGCTTTTATTTTTATCTAAATCAAAAAGTTAGCTCGCATGTATTTTCAACTTGTTTAAATTCAACATTTACCTAACACGACTTCGCCCGAGCGATTACCCGAATGCGTCTCATAATAATTTAAACACAGTAAAACTGCGAAAAATCGACTTTAATTTTAATAACTACGTCATCTTGGTTCATCATCACTATTATCATCATCATCAGCCGGAGGATGTCCACTACTGGGCATAGGCCTCCCCCAAAGAGCGTCACAGCTCACAAGTCACGGTCACCAGCCGCTTGTAACCAGCGACTCCCCGCGACTTTGACCAATCATCAGTCCACCGGGTGGGAGGTCGTCCACCACGTCCTCCGGTGCGGGGCCACTACTCGAAAACCTTTCTTTCCCAGCGGCTGTCGGTTCTGCGAGCAATGTGGCCTACATTGCTACATTGCCACTTCAGCCTTCTCGCTCATTTTACCAAAAAGATAATTTTTAAAACTTGTTCAGAAATGACAGAGAAATTCGATGAATATACAAAATATAGAAGTCGAATATAAACCCACTTCCTTTTTTCAATGTCGCAATATCGGCTAAAAATATACCTGCTGTTGTGCACTTTTACACTATACATATTAATACAGTATTACATACAGTATTACATACAGTATTACATACAGTATTAGTAATACAGTATTACATTTATACATATTAATACAGTAGTCGTAGTCGTCGTATGTACATATCATTTTTACTAACCATTCAAAAGAATTAACATATATGCATAGCATATATGTATATTTGTATGACCAAAAATCCCAATTCATATTTTTTTGAAACTTAAAAAAAATAGAATTCCAAATTTATGTCGAGAAACATAGATTTCTAAATTTATCTTATCTTATTTATAATGTAATGAGTTAGTTTTTTTATTATTGACCAAGAATTATTAGATTCAAATTTGGTTCAGGCGATGGCCAACATTAAACCATCATATCTTTTATTAATACTGATACTTATTATAACTTTTATTATACTTTGAAGTTAATATTCGGCTAGACTGTCCCCAAGCCTCCGAAATGCCAATCAATCTTAATCTACGATTTATCTCATCATAAGACTTAAAACTTAATATGGTAAATTCAAAAGTTTATTTTTCTGTCACTTACTTTTTCACGGTTAGAACGCTGAACCGATTTTGGTATAATTTTATTTTCATATAATTTAAGACCTTACAATGATAAGGACCCGAAACATATGCTACATATTTTCAAAAATCAACTTGATTGAAGATTAAAATATCTACTCCACGCTGCCGAAATCGCAGATCATAAAGCTAGTTCCATATATTTCTATTGCACTTTTATGTAACTTACCTATTTCTTCTGGTTGTTTATCCAGACCAATGTTCATAATTTTCAGACAGTGTGTAATCTACTTAAAATAAGAACAAAATTTTCTTTTCATATACTAGCTAATAAGTGGCTTATAAATGGGGCAATACAAAATTGCATTCATAATTTCAGTGTCGCTATTTCAAATAGCACTTAAATGCGTTTATTGAAGCCTATTGAACTAGCGAAATGAATGATACTTTATGTTGAATGAAATATAGACCTAAATTACTATGCGACGAGCACACGAACGACTGAACATGGGAATGACTTCCGATACGAAAGTTCGACAGAGCAATAGGCGACACTGGCACACTACGGAGCCGAAAAGCATATTCCCTATTGTTTGGCATCCCGTGTTTTTGGCATGCTTAAATATTATACCAAATGCAATGTCAGTTTAAGTACATTGGCTCTATAACAAATGAAATATAGCAGAAAAGTATCATTGAAGAAACTATTCATCCGCCCAATAAAGATAAATTAAGTTTCTTCATATTTCATCTGCTTGTTATTAGAGTCGATATTTATTGAGTTTCTATATAACTTACACTGGCTGTCAATAAGAATAATAATAGAAAGAAAAATAACAGATTTTTCTCAAATATACGTACAAATTTTATAAGTAACTTTAACACTAAGGCTAGTAAGCATCTACAACTTAGTGATGTCTGCAATAAATGGTGAGAGTTGTGTGCTCCGTCTTTCAATTTTACACTTAGCTCCGTTATTAACTTGAAAGTTTGTCAGTTTTCTTTCATAACAAATAATTTTATAATTCCGTTAACGTTTATAATAAATGGAAAAATTGTAAAATTTATTTAATTATTTGAGTGCTCATATGTTTGAATGTTAATCAACCTTACATAAAAGACTTAATGAATGGCTGGAAATGTTCTATATATTACCATAGTAAAGAAAAGAAAGCGACAGATCAGTTCTGGTGATTTGTACTCTTTCTCTCTCTTTTACTCTGCCCTTTATAAACAGGTTCACTGCTATTATGGTATATAATTTGCTTATTTCAGGCTTAGATTGAATTTGTGCAACTTGTCTAGAGATTTATTTATTTATAGACCGGGACAAAGAACGATGATAGTACCTACTCAGGTGAGTCGTCGCATTACTACATTATATAGTTTGACTGACTGTATTCATCTGTAATGTAATCTGTGCGTAATTTAATGTTACTGTATGTGTAATGCGATTTCTACTACTTATCCACCTCGTCATATGCTACTTCCTCGGTGTTGAGGGCGAAAGATTGGGAGAGATTGGAATAGAAGTGATTGCAGCAGTTGCTTCTCTAAAACACATGAACCTTAAGATTTCTATTTGACCTAAAAATCTTTACCTCAAACTCAGCACTACTTCTTATCTTGATAACTAAACAAATTTTTGTCGGACACCTTTTTCAAACGCTAATAAACCGTCGTTTAAACTTTGGTATCCAAGCCTACATTCGTGTGAAACGTATCTGTGGTACGGTATCACGTAACGGCTCGCCGCTACAAATGTCATTTACAATACATATCGATAACGCACGTGTAGATTTAGAAATTGTGATTTTACCATACAGCTGTACGACACCTTACCTTACCATATAGGCCGGACAACAACGTTGGAAAATGTGAATAAGGCAGTTTTTTCGTACACCTCAAAGGTATAAATATTGCAGAAAGAGACAAGAATTGAAAAAAAATGTTTAATACCTAAAATAAGAAATACAGACGACGCGTAAAGTAGCTTGCAAGCGCTAAGTTCAAGCGAGGAGATTAACCAATAATGTTTATTTATTTCCATCCTATTAATATTATAAATGCGAAAATTTGTATGTATGGATGTTTGTTACTCTTTCACGCAAAAACTACAAAGCCGATTACGATGAAATTTGGTATGTAGGTAGCTGAAGACCCAGAATAACATATAGGCTACTTTTTATCCCGGAGTTCCCGCGGGATTGGGACTTACGCGGGTGAAACCGCGGGGCGCAGCTAGTACCTAATAAATATTATAACTAATGTATTGTATACGAGTGATACAGATATCCTTGTAGCGATCAAGTATTATCGCTCTTCAAAATTGTTGTTGTGAACAAAATTTTGATTTTACTAGAGAGTGAGATTTGGAACTATAGAGTTAAGGATATAGATAAATGTGTCGGTTACCTTCTTCAAACCGGGCTTTGGTAATAAAAAACACTAACATTATGGCAACAGAAAAAGGCAGATACCGTTCTGAGTGAGACCTTGTAAGACTTTACCACCTGATCTGACTGCTACAGTGCAAAACCAGCACACCAGATTAATAGATGATTTCACTAACCGGCAATGAGGTCGTTACACATCTACGTTTACAAAAGGGCTCCCAACAAAGAAGACCTTTAGGCCGTGCTGACATATTTTCCGTATAAATATATTCTTTTTAACCGTCACAAGTCATTTCTGATCATAAGTCAAAGTCATGACAGCCTCGTTACTCAAGCTCATTGAGTGAGATTTGGCGGCAACGAACAAAGACACGATACACTCATTTCTTCATAATACATAGAAATACTTAAATAGATACTAGAATATATTTAACAAACACCCAGAACCATAAATGCAGACATCTAAATGTTCATCACACAAATGCCTGTCCCCTTCGAGAATCGAACCCGAGGCGATCAAAACTCTTATCTGTATCTAAAATTCTTGTAATAAGATGTAATCGAAGCGGAAATAAAGGTATTTATTTGCCCTTCGGAAAATGAACTAATGAACTAAAAAGTAAGTTATATTCCTTAGGACAGAGAGTACCCGCGGGTCAAATTACATTACTCTTCGTGTAGATGCCAAGTCGGTGGTTAACAAACTAACAAATATTCTAAATTATTATAAGCTTTCGCAATTAAAATTCTAGGATAATCATAATTAAAGTTGATAATAATAAACACTCTCGGACAAATTACGCTTATAACACTAACACAAAAAAAAATATTTACGCGCGCATGTCCCCGAAGTGGTTGGCAGAGACACAACCAGAACACCCACAATTAGCTGAAGTCACTAAGTCCCACAACGTGATAGGTGGACAAGCCTATCGCCAACCGGGCACATATCTAATCGTGGATGAATATAATATAATCTAATGAATATTTTTAATTTTCTAATAAAAAATTGTTTGTTGCTCGACCTTCCCGACCTCAAAAGCCGAGTCCGACGACAAATTACACCAATTGAATCTAACTTTGTAACTGTTAGACTTTACAGGTAGATGTAAAATACGTGTAATTAAAAAAAATAGTGAACAGGATAGATTTGATAAAAACAATTTGTTCACTATACTTGTACTTCAATATATTTTTCTTTTATATAGTTTAGCCAACCGGTTTCGCTATTCAAGCATCATCAGGACTATAGTATATAGTGTAGTAAACGAATTGTTTTTATCAAGGCTATCATTCGTAATTTGCTAATCTATAAAAATAAAAAATATAAAGTGGAAAGTACAAGTGTAGTGAACAAAACTATAATATAAAAATGAATTGCTAAATGTGTTGGTAAGCGCATAACTCTCGAAAGACTCAACCGATTTGGCTAATTCTTTTTTTGTTGTATTAGTAATTGTCAGGAGAAGGTTCTTATGAAGAGAAAACCCGAGAAAGTTGCAGGGAAAATGAGAAAAACAATACTTTATTTTCCCCATACAAACTGAACGGGTGCAACGAAGTTCGCCGGAACAGCTAGTTATTTATAAAATGGAATTGCACCAAGCACCGACGATAATAATTCTAGATTTGATAAACACAATCAGACATAGAAATGCAGGTCACTAAATTGATTTTTAGCATTTCTGAAATATGTGTGTGACTGTACCCCGGCCACAATTTACACTGACTACTGAAATGATTGTGACCGAATTTGAATAGCTTTGTACTTTCTACCTTTTACCATGAGATACCATGGAACCATGGGATAGACTGCAGGGGTGGGCTGATTCTTTTGACAGTCGGTAAGTTAAAAAAAATCTGGTGACGGGCCAGTAAATCTTGAGGCGGGCCGGTTTATTAAAACACCTCTAAAATAAACGTTGTATAAAGATAACATCAGGCATTTCTTATTTTAGAATCCTTTATCAAAATAAAATCTATTTATGAAGTCTTAACATATGAAATACGCAATATATATGTTTGAAGTATCGATTCAGTATCTTAATTATTCAAATTTCAATAGTCTTTTAACATTTTGTCCATTATTTTTTTAAGGAGCTTCATATTTTTTCTAAAAAAACTCAAGGGGACGGATTAAAACCTCTCAAGAACCGGAATCGGTAATTTACCCACCACTGAGATAGAGGGTAAAATAAATATAATCTTTACAACAATTCATTAACATGTAATTTGTTTTTATTAGTTCTTTTTTTTCTTTTGTTAATTTGTTTAATTGTTTGATAATTTTATACATTACAGTCTGCATATTATTCTGTAGACTTTTTAAATATAGACTACTTTGTTTAAAGAAGTACTTACCTCTAATATCATTGGAGGTTTGTTACTTACTTACTTACTTACTTAAATAAGTAAGATAAACAGTTTCACGCTGAATCCCTAATAGGATAGGCAGTATTTGATTTTAATTTTCAGTAACTATTACGATGTTCAAATAATAACACTTTTCAGAGAAGGCGTGAGTAATGGTTCTATATAGATAAGACGGGTACTTAACCACTGACCATTGCAGTTTTCTGTCCAAGTAACCACTTAGCCGTTGGACTTGTATATGTGACCAAAAATCCCGGCCTTAAGAAAGTTACGCACCAGCAATATCTATGGTGTTTGTGCGTGACGGTTATTACTTACCACCAGGAAATTCGCATACTTCAACTTGTTCCCTATCTTATAACCAAATTATTCGTCACGTAACGACTCGCCTGGATTGGTACCACCGCCTTACCTATTCCTGCCGCCGTAACGTAATGACGTGTTTCAGTTCGGAGGATAAGGTAGCCGGTAAGCTTACTTTTGCTCGAGGCCTAACATCCTGACCTCAGGTTGGCAACGCATCGTTATCATCTTTGGAGTCTCTAGGCGGCGTGAATTTCTTACCATCAGGAAATCCGTCTGCTTGTTTGCCTTCCTATAATATAAAAAAAACATTAGTATTTCATCCCTGAATCATACATGAGTCGCGTGCATACTCCGTGACTTTAGGCATGCAATTTAATGTGTTTGGTCAAAGGTTGTTAGTATCAACACTATATAAATGGTTCTTGTTACCGTGTTTTAATATAACTACAAATCGATGTTCAAAAATAAACCGTTTGGTGATTTGCTGGTCATGTATTCTGGTCCTGTCTGGTCTCTAATAGCAGCTATTTGTAGATCTACATAATTTAGTGCGACGTGTACGATCGATGTGGGTCCGGCCACTCTGCTCATTTGTATCTATTTTAACCTTTTTATAATGATCCTTTTTATTAAAAAAAAAGTTTTTTCTCGCCCATATCCCCGAAGAGGTAGGCAGAGGCACAACCAGGGCACCCACGACTAGCCGAAGACACTAAGTCCCACAATGTGATAGGTGGCAAGCACATCGCCAACCGGGCACATTTCCAATCCCGACCAACATATTTTTTATAAGAAAATTGGAAAAACCCAATTTTCATTGCCCGACCCGGGATTCGAACCTGAGACTTCATGCAGTCAAGTCTAACACCCGGATCGCTAGACCATAGAGGCGACTCCTTTTTACTTCCTTCCTTTTTATTATTAATCGTAATATGTGTTTCCTTTTTTGGTTAGCCGTTTGAGTGAACTTTAGAAAAATGATTGTTTTTATAATCCCCCTCTATTTGACAGATGAAAGATAAAAGCTTAAAGGTGAGAGGTTCCGCGAGCGATTATTAAGCACAAAATTATTGTGGATTATTTATTTTTATCCGTAATTATAATAAACTAGTGGTCGCCCATTGGTCGAAATTTGACCATAACAAATTTTAATATCTTGTTGATAAGAACGCCATCTTCATTTCTCAACACCAACTTCTAAACTTCATGAATAGTTAGTGCGCCATCTATGATCTTTTATCATTTTCATCAATATATTTGTTAATTGTCAAATGTATGTGTGGGTAATGTTTTATTTATTGATTTAATGTACTTTATAAGCATTATTATTAAAAAATGTTAGCGTTCTGCACTTTTTTCTACACATAAACTCTAAGTGTGCCAAATTTTATGCTCCTGCGTCCTCGCAATTTTCAGAAAAAGGGGTAACAAAAATGTTAGCATATTAATATAAAGATTTGCAACTGGATTAAGGTTACCACCTCACATCAATACTTAAAACCTTCATGTTCAAGTCTGTAGGATAACGTAGATGGAAGTCTGTCTAGTGCTCTACGGTGTCGTTTTCCAGTCTACAGGTTGAAGTAGATGGTAAACTTCCTTACGCAATAATCGTAATCCAGCCTCACGCTAGCAACGCACCATTACTAGCTGTGATGTATTCAAACAACTTGTAAATTATGAAACGTTTAATGAGTTATTAATAACAACTGACGACATTATTTTTTACATATTAAAAAAATAAAAAACTTTACCTTTACTTTACCTTATTATAATTCAAATTAATGATTAAAATAAAAATAAACTTGTAATCAAAATTAATTCCTGCAAATTTATTTTCGTTTTAGTACTATTACTGAATATCTGAAAATAGTATTTCCATCAAAAATGTTTTAAGTACAATACTAATAACAGATATAAATTTTATTTATATTAATGCGTTCGTAAAACAATTTAATATGGCACTTTGGTGTACGTGAACAAAATAAGAAAACGTTATGCCAGTTCCAATTTGAGAATTTAATAGAGCTTTTATTAATGCAAGCACTGGTTACCGATAATAGATTATGGAAATGTGTGTGGCTCTAATCTTAATCAAAATCTCGAAAATTGGATCGTCTTATTAATAATTTTATTCGCGTCGTTGTCGGTTTAAGTAAGTACGGTCACGTCCCTTTATACTTTAAGCTTAAATAGCTTTTGTACTTGTTGATATTTTACATGTAAAGTGCTTAATCTTTCTATATAAAAATTGTGTATGTACTTATGTACACGCGTTAGAAGTTATACTTCTTCGGCGTAATAAGATAAAAATCTTTATAAAAAATTTATCTTTTGCCTTATTTTACATTTGTAGACAAAATGACACTAACCATAGAAAAAAGGTATTTAATGCATTAAAAGTTTTATTATAATGCATTATTAATTAAATAAAGTTTATTTAATATTTAATAAAAACTAAAATGTTACCTATAGCTAACTTCATCATGTCGGTTTTTCGTGACGGTGTGCGCGCGCATCGTAAAAATTTACCCTTATCATTTTTTCCTAACGCGCCAAAAGAAGTATAACTTCAAAAATCAATGCCACTTTTCTTTGTTATGTTATAACTCAAGAACGGGTTCACCTATCTATACCAAATGTGTAAGCTTTGTTCGGCCTATTTAGTGGATGGTTTATGTGAAGTTTGCATAAAATTGGTCGAGCGGTTCTTCATTTATTCCATTTTTGTAACAAATGAATTCAATATATATCCGTCATATTGTTGATGGGTATTTTTCAGTCAAATTGAAACATTTTTTTCAGATGGGGATTGTGCTGTCCTATTGGAACTCC
>NJDD01000023.1:318645-332151 GCA_002245505.1 Calephelis nemesis
GGTCCGGTCTCCTTTGTAGAATAGACCATCTGCCTTCCTGTCAGGCAGCTCGTAAAAGGCGAGCATAGGCTCACCGTCACTAACACCGTGACATCTTACTAGGTGGTACAGTCTCGCAGCGACTCGCCCGGATTGGTACCACCGCCTTACCTATTCCTGTCGTAATAACGTCAATGCCTGTTGTTGACGTGTTCCGGTTGGAGGGTAAGGTAGCCGGTAAACTGACTTTTGCTCGATGCCTTACATCCCGGCCTCAGGTTGGCAACGCACCATTACCACCTTTGGTCTCTCTAGGCGACGTGAATTTCTTAGAATCAGGAAATCCAAGAAAAAAAAAACTTTTTCAGTTGTTTGTTTTTCTTTTTTTTGTTATGTTATGTTATGATACGTAGCGAAGCACGTTCCGGGCCGCTAGTACGAGTATATATTAAAAATAGGACAGTTACTGACATTCTCTCAAATGTATAGTATATTTTTAATTTTCGCCTTTGCTTTTACGTAAGAGTTCATCGAACAAGCACAAGAAGATGCAAATAAGCAAATTATGGTGACAATGTGTACATTTTGTAGTTAAAGTGCACAAGTGTAGTACTAATAAAGAAATCATAAATATTATGAAATTATAAAGTTAAGGATTTCGAGATGGTCCTAGTGGTTTATAATACTTAATAATGCTAAAATTTGCATGCATGTCGACGACATTATTTTGATGATGTTTTTGAATAACTTTCCACCAATAAAATTAGCGTAATTGGGCCGTTATTGTAACAACCATACAAGAAAAACTCAATTGAATTGGTAAGCTCCTGCTTTTCGAAGTCTTTTATAGGAAACTGGAACGACAGTGGCATCCACTCAATGTTCGGTGCCAGATATTGATATTGATACTCCGGAAGAATTTTTGCATGGTTCTTTTATACAGAGATTAAAGGATTTGACTTAAAGTTCTACTTTAGAAAAATATTAAATTTCAAAAATTCATTCTTAATTATCTACCCGAATAAGTACGCAGAGGCATAACCAGGGCACCTATGACTAGCCGAAGACACTAAGTTCCACAACGTGATAGGTGACAAGCCTATCGCTAACCGGGTACATATCCAATCTCGAGCAATTTTATTTTTATTAGAAAATCAAAATTAAACATTCTTTATTTTTTGATCCCCGACCCGGAGGTCGAACCCAAGACCTCAAGAAATTAAGTCCTGCACCGGACCGATCATTTTTTGACAATATTTTTCAAATACATAGACTTAGCAGTATGTTCTACTATTTTAAACATTTTTGAATGTGTTTTAACAGGCTCTTTAAATTTAATGCTATCGTTATACGATTTTTCGTAATACAAATCAAATAACCATTTTTTACTCATTAACATACCAGTAGTTGCTCATTTACTGAAACACTTTATTACGGTCGGTATCCATAAATTATTGGACTAATGAATTAAATAACTTAATATTTTTAGGATTATCATTATAAGGCATATTTGACAGTTGTTCTAATATATTATCTTGAACGTATTCTAACCGATTACAATAATTGGATTATACGCAATTTTTTTTGACTTTTAAATTTTTCCATTAAAATATTTAATTCATTTATAGCTGGACAGCTTACTGGCGACATATTTGTAAAAATATTACCTAAGCAAGTCACACTGGTAGCCATTAATCTAGTAAGTTCTAAGAATACATTTTGTAAATATGTATATGATTTAAACATATTGAGAAATTCACAATACAGCGAAGTTTTTTTCAATATATTAACATTAAAGTCTCCAGAAAGAATATTTCTTTTTAATTTGAAACTTTCAGTAATACCTCTTCTATTGTTTTTTTCAAAATCTTCACATTAAACACACGGTGGCCTGTATGTAGATGCTCATACTCAATACAATCTCAATGAGTCGCTCAATAGAAAAAAATCACTTTTCTTAAATATAAGAACCAACAAGGGTTGATATTTTTCTGTTGATTAATAAAGCTGAACATATTGTGTTTATGATCTTTTAACCAATGTTCTATAAGACATAACATATCAATATTATTACATTTTACATATTACTTCAGCTCCGATTGACAATTGAAATGCGTTTGCCGAGTTACTTCACTCATTTCGTGAAAAATCCACCTTTCTAGCTTTTTAATGTTTTCAATTTTCTTCAAATGGATTTAAAGTTTTATCACTTGCACCGCAGCTAACTCGGAAGAAGTTTGCGATGGATCTGCTTCCACAATAGCTTTAAATTCTTCTTTGTCAATTTGGGTTTCCAGCGGTACACGAGACTTTTTTGTTTTTGTCGGAATTCTACAGGTCGAAATGGTGAAACGAAAATGGTGGAACCAAAAACTGTATTTTCTTTTGTGACACGGCCGCCAGACACATCAATGACCCTTTGAGCCGCTTCCGGTTACTGTATTTGTATTTTTCTTTATTGACGGTTTTTGTATTGACGAAATTTGAATTTGGAACTCTTTACTAAATAGGAAAACTATGTGATTGAAGTGTCCAGTAGGACACCACGCCAATTTCGTATGTTAGGACCTTTTGTTACTTATTGACAATAACTTTTATCCATCAGAAACCGATGATCAATAATATAAAACAAAAGGCCAGTAAGGTTAGCGTAGCGATCGTAGCAGTCGTAGCAACCGTAGTACTTCTACAGCTACGGTGTAGCATTTTGTAGGGACAGGTGGCGATTTTGACACATACAGGCGACTGAAATAGGTAAGGAGTTGGTACTCCAGACGAATTGTTGCAGTCTATCATATAGAGATTATGGAGTCTATTGAAAATACATATCTACATTACTTTCGTTTAATAAAGAAAATATATTTATTTGCGGAATATGCGTATTAAAGTTGTTACAAAATTATTTAAGATTTCCATCATATTCTACCACATTGTGATGTGCAAATATTTTAAAGTATCTTCAGCCTATATCCCCAAAGAGGTAGAAAGAGCACAACTAGGGCACCCACGACTAGCCGAAGTTACTAAGTCCCACAATGTGATAGGTGGCAAGCCTATCGCCAATCGGGCACACATCCTATCCCGAGCAACATTTTTTTTATTAGAAAATTAGAAAAACCCAATTTTCTTTTAGTTGCCCGACCCGGGATTTGAACCCGGGACCTCATATAGTCAAGTCCAACAACTGAACCGCTAGACCACAGAGGCGACAAATATTTTAATATTTATAAAAGTAATTATTTAATTATGTACACAATGTTTTAATGTTCATACTTAAATATATTCAGTTATATATATTACAATTTGAATTATAATTTACAAGCAATTTTAAAATGTAAATAAATTTCACCCTGTCTACCGTAAACTACCAACTACTAATCGTAATGGAAGTTTTAAAAAAGGTTCTTAAAATTTCCATTTTCCAAAACCAAATATAACGTATTATGGATGTTATCAAAGTGAAATCTAAAACGATTGGAAATTTCCTTGTCGCATCTTCGCAACAAGATTATATAAAATTGATAAACAGGCAAGAACTCTTCTGTAAAATGTTACTTTAGAAAGTATATTTTGACAATATCCTCTTTTATGAAAAATAAGCTGGTATTAGGTGCGAAGGACGAAATATGAAAGTAAATTGTAGTCTTATCCTGTCAATTTAGATATTAACTTTTTCCTTCTTAGTTGGAAATAGCTCATCCAATAACGGCCATGTCTTACGCTACATTTCAGGACCGTCGAAGGTCTACTTTGGTCGCATTGTCTCTAGTTCACGGGCCGATCGTACACTCAGCTCATTTCAATAAGTCAATACAATGTATATGATTATCACTCTTACTCAAGTTTTGATTACCCGATTTCAATGGCTAAAGTATTTTAAGGATCAGTATTAAAAAGTGGTACCGTTAAATATATTTAAATTTTATTTTAAGTAGATACTAATCAATTTATGTATAATAATAGAGTTTAACCAAGTTTCACAATATAGATACTATTAATTAAATTAAACTATATCTTCTTATAGTACGTCATGTTTGTGGAATATTAGAAAAATGAACGAAAATTCAAATTTTTCATAACTGTCAGTTTATTTATCCCTTAAACAAACACGAGCCTCTGTGAATTTTTAGGAAAAAACGAAGTGGGTTTCTGGGTAATTAGGGGCCGCTGATTTCATATTTGATGAAAAATAAATAAAAAAGGGGGGAAAAGGGTTTTTTAGGTGGTAAATATCTTACCATTGTCCACTATCGACTTTTAACATATTACGCTGGTGGTAAAATATTGACCATTTTCCGATAAAATTTGAATAAATTCCTATACCAGTTGTTTTCCCTGGACTTGCTTGTGTAATTTAGGTTGATCACTGAAATAAGCGAAATAAGCAAGCTACATATTATTTTTTATATTAGTAAATCCAATTTATAGTTAATCACGAATGGACAATGGCAAATTATTTACCAATTTTACTCATAATTTCGCATGATCAAAAAACATGCACACATTACCGAATTTCACAATTTAATGGGTGCAAAACTACAAGAATAAAACATAGTTTATGAATCTGTACGCAAAAAATACTTACCAGATTTTTTGTTAAACAAAACATTTTTTTTTTATGATCGTCACAAATTCAAGTGCAGCCGGAGCACTAAAATACTTTTTTAAATAAAAAACTCAAGTGGTAAGTATTCTACCTTTATTTTAATAAGGGTTATGTTCGAAATCATCAATCATTAAAATAGGACAGCGCATGTCCGGCCAGCTAGTTAAAAAAAAATACAACAATATCTTGTATGCTCCAAATGGACACAATTATAACTCATTAATGAGTATTAATAACTAAGTAGTATTCAAGGCCGAAAATTCATTTTATTATTTGATATGTACTAATTTAAAGACTAGATAGAAACTATTTATCAAAGTTTTAGAATTTATATTTCTCGTATTTTTATCAGTGCTGTCATAATTGTCGTGTTCCAATATGTAAGTCTAGAATAGGTTTAATATTCTATAGATTTTGAACTAGAAACTTCTTTATTGTCTTCTTGTATTTTTATTACATCGAGGGATCAATAATTAATCTGCTATTATATTGTAAAAAACAAAAAATATTTGAAATAACGCAGCACTTGAACAAAAACTATAAGCACTTGATTACTTGACTGTTGTTCCGATAATCGTACCTGTATTAATAAATAATAGAGTGAGGAAAACAATACAGCCCACTGAAAACCGAGTCATTGACAATGATGTAATATAATAATATACATTACCGATACCACTACAATAATTTGGTATTATCGAGCTGCCTTTATAACGTAACCACAATGCTAATAATAGACCTCGAGCCTTATAATAAACTAGTATTCAGTTTTGAGTTCACGTTTGAATTATATCAACCAGTCATATGTTTTCAAACATTGAATACGTCACTGTAATTTTACCTGGTAACAACCATGATTTTAGTTTTGTATACTAGAAACAGAAAATATAAACAGGTTGGTTATTTGATTGATCGATTTTGACCTCATACGTACGGTAACTGGAAGACGATTTTTAGTAAACGTCAGGGTACTTATGTTAGCATCTCTCTTCGTCACGCGCAGATTCATTAAGCGCATACTCTACCTCACTTTTGAGCTCGAGCGACGCATTCGTGGACATGGCTCGCAGACACGACATTTTGAACTAAATAAAACCAATACGAGAGTAACTTTCATCCACATGAGTAACGTATTTATGACTTAATGTACCAAAATGGAAAAGTAAAACAAGCTTTTACAATTGGGCAGTAGGCGGTGGTTTTTCCAGCACATACTGCCATTCTAGTGCCAGTAAAGTTACCTCTAAACATCGTATTTTTATTTTTTAGCACTTGCCCTGTGCGTGGGATAAATTTGTATACATTTTTTAAAGAAATAAAAAATTTCGCCCCAGATAGGATTTGAACCTGTAAAACGGGTTAGAAAGGAATTAAAAATTTCGCCACGGGACTTGAATCCTTAGTAGCTCAATTGGTTAGAGCATTCGTCGGCTTGAGACGAAAGGTTACAGGTTCAAATCCTGTCTGGGGCGAATTTTTTTCTTTCTTTAAAAAATTTATACAAAATTACCTCTAAACGTTTTTATTACGTATTTGATTTCACATTGTCATTGTTTTATGTGACTAGTGGTTGCGACGATGCATCGACATGCACGAGTTCGACAAATGGCCTGTGCACATCCCCACGTCACGGCGCCGTCGTCAACGTACAACGGTGCGGTAACTTGCCACGATACGTTGTCGCGTCAAGCTACTGCGCCGTACGGCTACGTCGCCGTGGACAATACGTACAATGTGGACCAAATTATATACCATATTTAGAAGGAGTTAACGTGCAACGTTGCTGCGTCGTGGTGTGCGTTTTTACGTTACGTTAACGTAAATTTTCATATGAAAATAGGATATGATAGGTATGAAAGTAGGATAAATGCGGTCGAAATGAGAGCACTACGGAAAATCTGTGGTGTAACGCTCGCTAACCGCATTCGTAACAGTGAGATCCGAGAAAGAGTGGGATCGAAAGAAAGTGTTGGTGTTAAAATGCGAAAGGGCATGCTCCGCTGGTTCGGGCATGTGGAAAGAATGACAGATGAAAGATTGACAAAGCAGATATACAATGCGAATGTGGATGGATGTAGGTACCCGGGGAGACCAAGGCTGACATTTCACGATCAGATCAATCGGATATTATCCGAGGGTGGTGTCAAGAGTCTCCGAAACCGGCGTGTTTGTATGAAAAGGGTAATGAATGTGAAGGAAGCAAGACAGGTTTGTCAGGATCGTGAGGTCTGGCACTCGATACTCTCTGCCTACCCCGTAAGGGACTTGGCGTGAAGATATGTATGTGTGTATGTATGTAAATTTTCATTTCACGTCAACGTACCGTACCGCGTTTCCGCACCGTTCTTCTTTGGCAATGTCGTAACGTGGATATGTGGACAGACCCAATGACTGCGGTGATCCGTGTAGTTGTGTCTCCGATACTAGAAAGAAACATCATTTCAGCG
Source organism: Calephelis nemesis (assembly GCA_002245505.1). Taxonomy (NCBI): domain Eukaryota; kingdom Metazoa; phylum Arthropoda; class Insecta; order Lepidoptera; family Riodinidae; genus Calephelis; species Calephelis nemesis. The sequence goes on from NJDD01000023.1 coordinate 325,678, forward strand.
AATGAATTCAAGTAAATGTTCAAAGATATTTGACCTAAACATAAATTCAGATGACATTTAGTTAGCAACGTGCATAATGTAAAATGTTCGCAGCACGATATTGTTCTGCCATTGAGCTGGCCCGATATTGACGCCTCAGGCACTTTCAGAACTCGAGAATCAAGTGATATCATCTCTTTGAGTTTCAGCTTGTTTGATTTATCAAGTGTAATTTGTGCGCACCACAAACACATTGAAGAACCTTATGAATACTTTTATTGTAGGCACGTGGTAGAATACTATTCGTCGTGGTTTCCTCGCGTAGGTTCGGATCTTGTAAAATAGACCGTCTGCCCTTCTGCATGACGGTTCGTAAAAATAAAATACTCTCTCTATAAATAAAAATTGCACTTTTCCACAATACTTACAATTAACACATTATGTTATAGCAGCGAAAATGAAAGCTGCTTATTTGTGTCATAAATGTCATAATTAATTTATGTACAGTAAATTTGAAAGTTCAACAGTGGGTCATAAAAAAGTGAGAAAAACGTCTAATTGCACATTATAATATTTAGCGAACTTTCCATTCCTATCGTAATTTACTGATTTATAATCTGTACGTCTGTACAAATTTATGAAATTGGATTATCTTACTCAGTATATACCTACCTCTGCTCCGAAACAACTAGGCCCGGGCGCCTGCCCTGATCACACATTTACTTCTTGAAATTCTGCTTTATAAAATTAAACAAATTAAAATTAAATTATATTGGAACAAGTTCACTATTTTTTTTAAATACACATAGAATAAGTAATACAGTACTAGTATGTCCGCCTGCCTGTTACTGCTCTACACCCAAACTGCTGTTAGCTGGTTATGAAGAATGTCAGGAGTAGCTAAAACTGTAGTGCCACAATAGGCTAAGAACAGTAGTTTATCCATGGCCGTTTTGCGAGTTATCGAATGTAATTAGTATAAGCTTGCGTTGGCACTAAGGCTTGTGAGTATGTTTTTTCAGTATTTTATAATAAAATATTTTACTTATTTTTGAATGGAATAAGTATTATATAAAAGGATTTTTAAATATTACATTCAGTAATAGTATTTAGGTCCTCTTGTACTTGTTAAATAATATAAATAAGAATTTGGTTTTATGTGCATTAATTAAATAGACTAAACAGAAGTTTTTTTGAAATAAATTGACATTTATATATAAAATATTGACCTCCTCGTTGGTCGAGTGGCTAGCGTGCACGCCTAACTACACCGATCAACCGCGAGGTTTGGGTTCGATTCCCAAAGGGGACAGACTTTTGTGTGATTACCATTTAGATGTCTGCATTTCCGGGTCTGGGTGTTTCTTAAATTTGTTCTATTATCTGTTTAAGTATGTCTATGCATTTGAATCGTTGACTAACATCCGTGACATAAGCTTATAATTTGCTTACTTTGGGGTTAGATTCAATTTGTGTAACGGACAAGTTACAAGTTACACAAATAATAAAGGAATTTTTATTATTTTATTTATTAATTAAATTTTATACACGGGTACGTTGTACCCAACTTGTAATATAAGCAACGTTTGTTATAAACGTAGGATACTTTTAAAATATACTAATAATATCTAACAGTTTTTCATAACATATGACGGCAAAGAAACAGATGAACATATTGATGGTAATAAATTTGTAGATTAAATGACTTTGGGCTGTGAAATAGCTCCGAATTACCGGAAAAATCTTGAGTACTATGAAGTAAACAATAAAATAACAGTTCCACTTATAAAAGAACATAAAGGCACATCAGTGATACATTGCGCGTTTCTTACATATCGATGTTTCATTGAGGCAATAAAGTGCCTGTAATATGATTAATGTACTTGCAACCTCTACCTACGCCCACCCATTCGAAGCTGAGACTTGATCGTGACTCACCGAGATACTGATCCATTCTCTGTCAATACTAACAAAGTAATTTCAAACTAAATAGATCGTCAGATATCTTGTTACCAGATAGCCAATTGTTGTTACTGGCTTTAACGATTTACTATTTTTATATGCGTATTTGATTAAAACATATTGAAGTTAAGAAAATTATCTATAATATACGTATCGTACATAGTAGCAGCATACATTGGTTTTGTTAAAATCCGTATCGCAGAAGTTATTAAGAGTTAGTTAAGAAATTTGCTATTTTAGATCAGTTGCCAAACAACAACTGTTAATTTACAATAATTAACAAAAATATGTTAGCAACAAAACTCTAGTAGGCCTATCTTTATTATGTAGATACGTTGTTAATATTGGCTGATAAAAAAACTGTGATCAAAGCCTGTGGAAACTTTTATAATATGTAAATGAATTCACTAACTACAATATCTAAGATTTGCGATATCGTAAAAGTATTTTCATGAAAGAAGGCCTGGTGTTTAACTTTGTCGAGTTCGTTAATTAAAATATTAAATAAATGCGAAATACAACACAAGTGACCTTTGGTATAACAATAGAACAATTCTTGGTACAACACTCCTACTTTTCGTACTACATTGTATGTTAATATTTCATAAGTTTCTGTAAGTGGACAAATGTATTAATATTCGCAAATTATACAGTTAAAAATATTTTGTAATATCTTCAATGGTAAATCGCCATTTACTTAAAATCACCTCGTGATTATGATATCTTGACATGTATAATTTTAACAGGAAACTTGCTAATTATGCATAAAAATGCTTATTCTAAGATTGCAGAACATCTAACAGAACGAGTTGCTTTTCAAATATTAAGATATGCTGACATGTCTAGGCCATAAAGAATATTAATCGTGTTTGCGAACTGTATCAGCAAAGATTTTTATATGATAGACCTCCCCCCATCGACCACTGCCTTCATAAGAGTATTTTCTGAAAGTGTCAACGACTACATTCCACCGACTCTTCGTCAGTATACTGGAACTGGACGTCCAGACGCAGTCGATGCTAGGCTGGCTAAATTAATGTTGGAGCATTTTTAACCAGGGCCTGGTGGGCACGAGGCGAGATGAAACAAAATTTAGTATGAACCATATTGCAGTTTGGCAAATTAGACTACGGGCCCATGCCAAAAATAGATGGGTCATATGAACCACCAGGTGACGTATATAGGTCAATATAAGAGCATTAAATAATAAGATTCAGCACTATGCCGTCACCTGTAAGCTGTCCAACTGAGTGCAGGTGAGAATTCAAAAGTGCAGGTAGAGTAAGTCCGTTTTGGTCACTTATTTTTGTACGGCATTGCTATCGTCGATAGAACCATAACAAATAATAAGAAAGCGTGTAGTGCCGTACAAAATGGTGTGCCAGAAAACGGGTATTTTTTTTTAATTAAATTTAAATTTGGTCACTTGATTCTGTACGGCATCAGTTTCATACTGTTTCAGTACAGCTTCTACTCCAATGATAAATATGCCGTACAAAAATAAGGGACCACAACGGACTTACTCTACCTGCACTTTTGAATTCTCACCTGCACTCAGTTGGACAGCTTACAGGTGACGGCATAGTGCTGAATCTTATTATTTAATTCTCTTATATCGTCCTATATACGTCACCTGGTGGTTCATATGACCCATATATTTTTGGCATGGGCCTGTAGTCTAAATACTTCGTGACGATAATCGTTACCTTTATAACTATGACCGTACACAGGAGCTCCTCCGATTTTGCACCAAGGAGAAACTTCTGCGAGTGGTGCCTCAGACAGTTTGAGGAAAACCCTAACTTCGTAAACTATTTTCTTTGGTCGGACAAGGCCACATTCATGAGGTCGGGACTTAACAATACAATAACTTCCAGAGATACATCCCGACGCCAATAAAAAATTTAATTCACTAGCTTCCCAAGACAAGACAAGACAATAAGGAGAATTGGTGCTAAATCGTATTTCTAATTAATACTATTTTTTTTTTAAATTGGAAGGCAAACAAGCAGACGGATTTCCTGATGGTAAGAAATTCCTGCCACCTAGAGACACCAAAGGTGGTAATGGTGTGTTGCCAACCAGAGGCCGGGATGGTAGGCCTCGAGCAAAAGTAAGTTTACCGGCTACCTTACCCTCCGAACCGGAACACGTCATGACGTTATGGCGGCAGGAATAGGTAAGGCGGTGGTACCAATCACTCTACCACCAACCACTCTAACCAAAACTCTACCACCTAGTCAGATGTCACGGTGTTAGTGACGGCAAGCCTATGCTCGTCTTTTATGAGCTGCCTGGCACAGGAAGGCAGATGGTCTATTATTTAAAGGAGCCCGGACCAACACGGGGACAATTACTAAAACTTTAATCATGCATTACTGTGCAAAATGATCCACTATTTGATAAGTACATCTAATTTTAAAAGTTTAGTTAGAAAACCTTTAGAATAACTTCGTTTATTCCTAAGTTTCTATTATAATATTTGAATAGTTATTGTGTGAGTGAACTCAAATTTAACAAAGTTTATGTTAATAAATTCCCTCACGTCTTATTTCGTCAAGAGTAGGCGGAAGTGCAAATAGTACACCCACAACTAAACTAATGTTAATAAGTTACATTATATTAGACAACTTTACATACGCCGTTGTTAGCGTGGGTTACTTAGGGTCTTTATAAATATTGTTTTACTGAAAAATGTATTTTTTGGCAGTCCAACTGTTAATTTTGGAGTTGCCTCGGTGAAAAACTTACTTTATAATCACTATTTAATATTAAAATAAACTTGGTTTCCGAGATCGTAACTTTCGAGGAGTTCCCTCGCTGGGTAATGGTCTGCCTCCATCCATCATATTATTACCATAAAGTTAGCTTAGTAATGAAGTTCTTAAGCATTCCGGGTTTGAGAATGTTTGGATCATATACATAGGACTATGATTATGTTTGTGATTCTTGGACTACAAAACTAATGTAAATTAAATATTTTTAAAGATAATTTTTAAAGTGTATTGAGACGGGGTGTCAAAGAATCACAACTACTTTTATACTTTGAGTATATTTGAGAATAGCTGTGATGGCAAACTACGTTTTCTTGGCACCTGTTACTCTGTGATTAAACTCTATGGGGGCTTAGCGTAAATTTATGTATCTCTCTATCTTCTGTGGTCAACCGGACTTCACTTTGCCCAGTGGTGGCCCACTTTATGATCGGTTTGCCACCTCTCACATTGTGAGACTTTAGTGTCTTCGGCTAGTCGTGGGTGCTCTGGTTATGCCTCTGCCTACCTCTCAGGAGGTATGGGCGTGATAATAATTTACTTTACTTTTATATGTATGTATGTTATATAACATTAAAATCGACCTGTACGTTCAAACTTTTTGGTCTGGTACTCAGTCATGTCTGAACTGCTAAACATATGACTTGAAAAAAAAGTCCTTACCTTCCGTCTATGAAGTTTATCTAGTCTCGTCTATCTAGTCGGCCGTCTATGAAGCACACACTACAAATTAAAAAGAAATGAAAGAAATTGTATTACGAGTTTATGAGTTATAGACGAATGTACATTTTAAATTTTATCGCTCTCCCACTAAAAACCCTCAAGTGAGCTGGATTAAAAATTATCCTTTCTGGAAACATAAAGTAAGTCTCCTTTTTTCTACCTGTCAAAATTTGATAACGATCGGTTCAGTAAGTTTGACGTGAATCGCGATCATGATACACATGACACAAACATTTTAAAAGTTTTCTTTCAAGCTTTGATGAATATTACATTTATTTTTTTATTTAAAGCAATAACAATATTTATTTTACTGAGTTATCATATTACATACCTAATTTTATTTTTAACAGGCCAAACGATGCTGTAACACGACTGCAACTTTTCCTATTAAATTTACGTGAAACAGTACTGACACAATACACCAGTACTGAACAGTAGTGAGGTTTTTTTTGGTACCTTTTTTATTATTAATATTAAGTAAGTATTTATGAAGAATAGTTTATAATTTTAATTAAGTTTTTTTGACTCTTTAATCTTAAGGTTGTACACTGTCTACCTATCGCTTTTTATTTTGTACCGTTTTCCTCTATCTTAGGTTAGCTGTAAGATATCTCTTGTAAGAGATAAGCTCGCCTTTTGTACAATATTTATATTTGTATTTTCTCACTGTCAACTCTATATTACGTGTGCAATAAAGTGTAAAATAAATAAATAAATACTGACATTTTACTTAAATGTTTAAAAAATTGAAACACGTTAGCAGCAAAGGCTTTAAAACGTAAATCTTCCGTTCAAACTGCCTCTTCAGACTGGAACTTCATAGATGATACAGTGAAGATAGCGCAGAATACGTGTTGATATAGGACCTATTCACACCAGCATTGAGTTTTGATGGAATTATTTTAACATCAGTAATCTCAATTGTGGAGTAACGCTCGCTGACCGCATTCGTAACAGTGAGATCCGAGAAAGAGTGGGATTGAAAGAAAGTGTTGGTGTTAAAATGCGAAAGGGCATGATCCGCTGGTTCGGGCAT
>NJDD01000023.1:332279-353424 GCA_002245505.1 Calephelis nemesis
AATGAATGTGAAGGAAGCAAGACAGGTTTGTCAGGATCGTGAGGTCTGGCACTCGATACTCTCTGCCTACCCCGTAAGGGACTTGGCGTGAAGATATGTATGTAGTAATCTCAATAATTAACATCATTAATAAATATGGTCTATACCTACATATCTTTACGCTAAGTCTCTTCCGTGGCAGGCAAAGATTGTCAAGTGCTAAACTTCACGATCCTTGCAAACCTGCCTGGCTTCCTCCATATTCATAACTCTTTTCATACAAACACGCCGGTTTCAGAAGCCCTTGACACCACCTTCGGATAACACCCGAGAAATGTCAACCTATGTCTCCCCGGGTACCTCCATCCATCCATATTGGCATTGTATTTCTGCTTTGTCAATATTTCATCATGCGCCGCTGGTTTGGACATTTAGACACAATGCCTGAGGAAAGTTCTTTGTTTTTGTTTATACAAAAAGCAATCCCTATATCCCTTGGTCATCATATCACGCGTAAATGGATAGACCAATTTTGATAATCCTTTTTTGTTATGTTGGCTATTACCAGAAGATTTATGTTAAAAAAATCAGTATTCATAGTTAAGAAAGGACAATGTCTGTCAGACCACCTAGTTACATATTATATAGAATTATAAACTTATATAATAACCAGTTACAAAAAATATTAATCTAAAAATATATGCCATGTGTTGGTTATTGCCATTGCCATTCTCCCTGTATTTTTTGGCCTCCTGTGAAGAATAATTGCCAGACAGATCGTAATTGGCAAGCAGAGGTTGAATAGGTCATTACCATTACGAAAATAAGCCAATCAGGCCAATCCAGGACGTTGACCTATTCCTGCCGCGACAATAACAGTGGGGAGAACCGTGTGCTTGTACCATATCCTCGTATTTAAAAAATGCCGAAAAATAAATACATTTTTAAGTTAACTATGAAATGAAGTCAAATGTGTTGTTTAATTCAATGCAAAAATAAGTTTATACAGTTAAAATTTTTCATCAATTATATTTTTTCTTTCGGTATACCTACTACACAGTAAGAATACTTCTCAATATGACTAAAACATATCACGAGTTAGGCACAAATATAGGTAGACTTACTATGAGATAGGTCGGCAGCGAAATATACTAACTGTTACTTGGACGAAGATTTTTTCTGTAGCTAATACGTAACTTTACCTTCCATCCACAGGGCTTGAATATTGTTGTATGATTTTAGTATGATTTAACCAACGCAGTTTGTGATTCTTAAACGATAGTTAAGCTAAAATCATGTGTTTTAAAACTATGGCAAAGTTCTATAATACCAATCACAAAAGTTTTCAAAACCGTCATTAGGCTTGTTCTTGTGTAGAAAAGGACAAGCCTAATGGTGGTTTTGGGAAATATGACCGAAACTGCAAAAGCATAAGCAAAGGCTGTATATTACGGATACGGATATGCTGCGACCTAAATAACGGATGCTTAAACGCTATAAAATCTGTAGGCGCTTGTAAAAGAGGACGACCTTAGTCAAGCTAGCTAGGTCTTTGAGTAAGACGTGTGACCCTATGGACTCAATATTATGGACGCCGAAGACGGAGCAAAATGGAGAAGAGAGTATTATAGTAGTAGACCTTGGATTTCCACGTTTGAATGAGAAGAACAACTGGGATACGCTAGAATGACGATGATGACGATCACAATTGAACAGTCAAAAACTGTACTGGTCATATTGAGGTAGATAATATGTAGGTACACTAAGAAGTTGTCATACGTACTTAACTACGCAAAAAGATTTAGGCATAAAGCGATGGAAGCCGTTTAGGATTTAGTTTTTTCGAGAAATAAGTCTAAAGAAAATAGGCCAAAACTAAACGAAAGCATAGATTTGTGGTAACACGAAATAGTTGTTCTGAGAGTTAGGTATACCGAACAAACATATTTGCATTATCAAAAATTTTAAACACTTTCTATGCTCGGTGCTTGGTAGATCTCCATTTATATGTAAGTTCAAAGTATTGCGGTCTTTGACTTCTGGTAAGTCCAATCCATTTAATACACACCGTCTTTCCTGTTTTGTTGCGCTATAATAAGTATGCAGTTTATGGCGGAAAATTGCAAATAAAATAATTTTAATTGGATTTAAATATGGAATTCCGAAAATGACGCCTTCTTTTATCGAAGATTCCATTTTATTTAAAATTTAAAAAATTAAATCACATTTTTTGTTGCCCGATTTCAATGTGTCAAAAAATTTAATGAGTCATTAAACAGTTTTTTTTTTCAATATGCGGCAACAAACAGATAAACAAACCAAAAACATTCGAAACAGGTGTTTGACACATTAAGCTAACATAAGTTTTTTTCGGAACATCTTTAGTATACAGGGAAAGGGTTTTAAGATTTTTATGTAGTATTTAAGGATTCAGAAATCATTAGAAACATTTATTTGCTACGAAATTTCTTTTAATATGCTTGCATAAAAAATCAAATATGTTTAGAAAAAGATGATTCTATGAAATAAAGCAGTTTATTTGAACATATCACTGCAGTTAATGCTACAGCCTCATCAGCTACCACTTGTGGGAATATGCCCGTGATTGTGAACAGTTTTCTTTAAAATTGAGGCACGTTCCACGACTCCTCGTAAATATTTATCGATGAGAACAGATCTGGCCGTTCTCTGATACAAAAATGTCTAAGTGGATTTTATTCTGATCATTTCTAAATAGAATAATTCTTTTATCTGATTCTGAAAGACATATTTATCACCAATTGTAAAAAATATTTAATTATTTGAAAAAGCGTACTTACCTGGGTGGTCCCGTTGCTACCAAGTTCATCAAAAGAAGTACCTACAATTACAATTGATTACTTCTTTTTGACTCTATCAAATATAGTTACATATTCTGCGAAATCTGAAATGTCTTTGACAAAAAGTGATAACACTCATTGTTTTATATTTATAAAAGTATCTTCACGCCCATGGAAGTCAACGGGGGAGGCCTATGTTCAGCAGTGGACGTCCTATGGCTGAAATGATGATGATGATGATGATTAAACCGCCTATGTAGACTGTCAAACTAGGTGGTAGAACACTTCAGCGATTTTCCTGGACTATTAATACCACTTTAGCCTGTGATATCACCGTATATTTAAATTATCGGATAGCTTTATAAAAGAGGTTTTATGAGACTTCAACATAAGGTTCACAACGCACCGGTTACATGTTGGCATGTAAAGGCGACTTGATTTTATTTTTATTGTCAGAACAGCTGTGAATTACTGGACTAAATTTATTCAGTCAGTCAGTCAGAACAGCTGTGAATTACTGGACTATATTAAATTACTCTAAATATTTAGATATTAATTATTTATTTATTTATTTATTTAAACTTTATTGTACACAAATAAAAATTGTGAGTACAAAAGGCGAACTTAATGCTAAATGCATTCTCTCCCAGTCAACCTTTAGGCTAACAGAGATCAAGTATGTAGGTACCGAATAACCAAAACAGAATATTAATTACTGGACTATAGATGTGAAAGGGGTTAGTTGTTCTAAATTCGCAGGCCTGTATCATTAATAAATAAAGCGAAATGAAGGAAAGCTATGAATAGCGACAAAGTGACGTCAACTCGTCGAAGTTCAACATTATTAATGCCAATTTGCGTTTCAGATAGTTGGGGAAATTAAATAAACACAACGGAATCAATATTCGCTTGAGTGATAGTAATAAAATGTACAGAAGCCGGCTTCTCATTGGCAGCTAACTGTTGACAACGGTGACTGTTTCCCTTCAATAACCCACTTGTCATCATTATCCCAAGCATAAATCCAGATCGTTCCTTTCGTTTGAGCGATCGTACACATGGACAGATTCATATGTATACCTACAGTTATTATAAACTTAAAAAAATTATCTTCCCGCTCATATCCCCGAAGAGGTAGGCAGAGGCGCAACCAGGGCACCCAAAAGTTCAATAGGATTATCGCCAACCAGGGTCGAACCAAGGACTTCTAGAAGTCGAGTACGATGCTGCAGCACAGAGGCGATTACTATACTATTTTAAACTTAAATATAGTATTAAAGGAAAAACAAACATAGAACGACTCGCCCGAAATTATTGCATTTGTTTTTTCACTCAGAGCTCGCTATTTTAGTTGACGCTAGATTAGGTTCAACTTAGTCATAAAAATATAGTTAAAACGTGATGTCTGTTATGAACATAAATTTTTAATTTAGATGAATATCAACATATCTGCACATTTCAAAGTAGTGGATTTGTTCATTGATCAAATATTTAATTCTACTGATGTATTCCAATAAATCAAAATCTTCAGAATTCACAATATCACTAATCTTTCTTTTTTAACTCTATGTTTCGGGAAACGTCATGGACTAAGAGAGAACCCCTGAGAAAGGGGTAATTTTTATTTTGTTAAAGTGCATCGGTTTAAAAAGTAGTATAAATGTTATTTACAACATACATACATGACTTTATTAGACGGACGTAGCTGCAGGCAACATCTAATAATTCTATAAAATGCTTTACCTTCCACTCTGTTAACACAATAACTGTTATTTATAGTTCACTTAATAATAGTATGTGAAAACTTCACTTAATGACATAGTATGTTATTCGTATGATCATGGCGATGTAATTTCAAACTAGGTTATAAAGTTTAATAGCTATTGGTGGTAATTTTGTTGCGCACTCACTAAACTAATTTTAAATTACCGCTGTCTTCTTTCAACGATAGTAACAGAAAGAGACAAAACACTTTTAGTGCTGTCAAATTAGACCGTACACGTCATTTCTACAGACGATTCATCTATCACTCGGAAAGCGTTGATTAAATCATCACAATTTGACATGTTCGGACTAACCTGATATGTCTAAAACGTTCCATCCTTTTTGTTTTTGGTTCATTTGAAAAAGATAGCATGGAAAAGCAGAATGGAATGGCAGAATGGAAAGAATGGAAGTTTGTGAAAAGCAGAATTACCACCAATACAACACTATATCTAAATTTAATTTAAAATGCCTTGGATAATTAGTATACTAATAAAAATTGTTATTTATGATAACTTAACAGTTTTTTGGTGTAATTATATGTGTTTTGTAATAATCATAGTAACAATGTTCTCGCCTAATTCGACGGATCCATCCCTAAGACTCGCTTTTGTTTTTTGATAGGGACAGGCCTGTGTTTGTTGGACTTATTTATCTTTATTTCTGAATAGGGGTGTTTGTCAAATTTATCAGACCAATTACACTTATTACGTATTTTTATATTAGTACATAATATACGTATTCATTTTTATAAATACCCATATCTCAAGCATGTAATAAATCTAGATCAATCGTGTAATTCGTTGAGAGTTATATAGTATGATTAGTATATTTTTAGCACCTTATATATACAAAACTTTATAATAGGTATTTGATATTTTCCATCGCTGGAACTTCGAAAAATTTGGAATATTAATATTTTAAATTAAAAAACAAACTAAAGAAAAAAAATTATCGGAAGAATAGCCTACCGTTTATAGAACTATAGCACCATCAGGAATAGTTCGAGTTTTACTACTTAAACTACCTTTACTTTAAAAGCGAACCCCGTAGGCTATTTAAATAGTAATTAAGTAGTAGGATAGTTTTGATCCCGAAACAATGTTTCTGAGGGACCACGAGGGAAAGCCGCGGGCAACAGATAGTTTTTCATAAAGCTCATAAAACTTACGGGCCCTTTTCCGCTGCCTGTACGATTTGAGGTGTGCGATCTAAACCATTTTTTTTTAACTATTTTATTAGTAAATAAAAACCAAAATCTTTTACTAATTAAAGTTATGTTAATATTGTGTTGAATTTCTTTTTTTATGATAATGGAATGCTAAAGGGTGCTTGTTTGTAGACGGATTTCCTGATGGTAAAAAATTACGGCGCTTAGAGAAACCAAAGTTTTTTTTAACTGTATAGTTTACAAATAATACATTTGGCCACAAACAGAAACTTATGAAATATTAATGTTATACAATCTAGAACGAAAAGTAGGAGTGTTATACCGAGAATTGTTCTATTGTTATATCAAAGGTCACTTGTGTTGTATTTCGCATTTATTTAATACTTTAACTAACGAACTCGATAAAGTTAAATGCCAGGCCTTCTTCTTCATGAAAATACTTTTAAGATATCGCAAATCTTAGATGTTGTAGTTAGTGAATTCAATTATTTATTGTAAAAGTTTCCACAGGCTTCGACTACAATCGTCTATCTGCCAATATTAACAATGTATCTACATAATAAAGATAGGCCTACTAGAGTTTTGTTACTAAGAAATTTTTATTAATTATTGTAAAATAACAGTTGTTGCCTGGCAACTGATCTACAATAGCAAATCTTTTTTTTACGATATTGAAAGGTAAACAAGCAGACGGATTTCCTGATGGTAAGAAATTGACGCCGCCTAGAGACAAAGGTGGTAATGGTGCGTTGCCAACCTGAGGCCGGGACTTTAGGCCTCGAGCAAAAGTAAGTTTACCGGATACCTTACCCTCCGAACCTGAATTCGTCAACGGCAAGCATTGAACGTTATGGTGGCAGGAATAGGTAAGGCGGTGGTATTAAACCGGGCGAGTTCCTGCGAAACTCTACCACCTAGTAGGATGTCATGGTGTTAGTGACGCTAAGCCTATGCTCGCCTTTTACAAGCTGCCCGGCAAGAAGGCAGATGGTCGATTCTACAAAAAAGCGGGAACCAACACGGGGGAAAATATCGCAGTGTTAATTAAGACTCTAATACCTCTATGTAATGTCACCGTGTTGGTCCGGGTCCACTAAACAGAATACAACTTGCCCCATCTATGTATTTAACTCACGCTTTCCCGTAAAGTGAAATCTAAGAGATACTTCCTTGATTATTAAAAATGGTAAACGCTCGCCTAATCCTTAAAGAAAGGAAAAATAGTCGTATAATTCTAATTTATTTGTATATCCCACATTAAAAAAACAAGAAGGTAAGCAAATAATAATAAATGCTGAACAAAATTCAAGTCAGCGAGCGTAAGATAATAAAGGAAATAGAGATTCCTGATATGATCGAGTAAAAATCTTATCGTATAATAAGATCAATAAGAAGTTCTTGCCGAACTTGTATGGGATTAAGCTTTCTGGGTTTCCGCTGGAAGTAGCTATTACTGAATCATGCAGCGTTTTAGAGCTTGAATACCGGATCAAAAGACGCTACTCTTTGTTGGAAGTTTAAGCCTCTGCATCCGAAAAGGTTTATGTTCTCAAATATTTTCCACTTGCTGCTTTTAAATATTTTTGAAACATTTTTTAAAGATTGCGTAAATCATTGTAAAATCAAAAAAAAAACGATATTGGTGGAAGGACGTTTTAGCTTAATGACAATGCAGCTTGATAATACAAGCCAATAAGCACATTTTGGTAACATGTAGTTATATGTATGTTGGCAACATTGTGTACTTGTGCTTTATCCGTTATATTATAGTTAGGCAGTCTTTATGATAGCCACTTTAAGGCTTCGTAGTGAAATAACAAACATGGAACCTTTAAAATCTTGTGTTTATATGTCCGTCTATCCGACCTTATGTCACAACCACTGTATTCCCAAACTATTAAGGACTACGAAGTTAAACCTTAGTAGATATAATCTATGATGAATTACGGTTTTTATGTAAAACTAGCTGTTTTCTTACCAACAAAAACTGTATTTTAACTGACTCAAAAAAGAGGAGGTTACCAATTTGATTGTATATTTTTCTATTTAGTTTATATGTTTGTTACGCGATTTGTTGGCCAATAAAAAACCGATTTTCACAGTACTTTTTTGGAAAAGTAGGTGAACCCGAGGTATACCAATGTTAGTTTTATTATCATCCGCTTGGTTTTGAGTTATACTTAACTTTTTTTTTTATGTTATAGAAAGGCAAACAAGCAGACGTATTTCCTGATGGTAAGAAATTCACGCCGCCTAGAGACACCAAAGATGGTAATGGTGCGTTGCCAACCTGAGGTCAGGATGTTAGGCCTCGAGCAAAAGTAAGTTTACCGGCTACCTTACCCTCCGAACCGGAACACGTCATGACGTTATGGCGGCAGGAATAGGTAAGGCGGTGGTACCAATCCGGGTGAGTCGCTGCGAAACTCTACCACCTAGTCAAATGTCACGGTGCTAGTGACGGTAAGCCTATGCTCGCCTTTTACGAGCTGCCTGGCAAGGAAGGCAGATGGTCTATTCTGCAAATGAGCCCGGACTAACACGGGGAACTATGCGTAAATTTTTATCTACATTGCATGTACATGAACATTGTATTATCTATATATACAATAATAAAACAATAAGGAAAACAAATTTAAAATTTAATAGTTTTGAAAACAATGATTGCTACGTATTGTATACAGGATAGAGAACCCTAACAGAGAACTACTACAATTTCTGTCGGTCTGTCTGTTTACTTTTTAACGTAAAAACTACTGAATAAATTCTTACCAAATTGTGTGTAGTAGTAGCTTACAGTCCTAATCACCATCAAAGATAACTTTTAATGCTAGAATTTTTTTCGTTAACATTACTGAACAACCAACGTGTTAAAAGGGGATTGTTCTACGCCCATACCTTATTCGCCCCGGAGCCAACATCATAGAAAAAATCATTTCTTTTAGTATATTGCCCTTAGCAGCCCATTCGCAAAAAGTTTTTTGACGGACACTTTAGAGAACAGATATATTTAGAATAAATAAATAAAAGGAATAGATTTTGATGTTACTTTTAATGAAAAGAAAACTCTAATTCTCTAAACTCTAAATCCTTCTAAAATCGCTATTCTAGTTTCTACAAAGCATACAACTTTAATTACAGTAAACAATTAGTGTTGTTATACGCCTTTTAGGTACAGATATATAATATTTATCTGTACCTAAAAATCATACTACTATATATAATCTATAGCTAGCTAGGCTAATTAATTAAACTTCACCAAACTAAATTAGCCGTACATGGAGCATTGTTTGCCAATCACACATTTACAAATTGTTTATCAAGCATTGTTAGGGTCTTACATATCTATTTCCCGCTCTATGCAATCTATCAGTTGAGAAAATGTAAACAATTGAATATCTGTATATATCCTTTTTCATAAATAAATATTGATCGGCACCTAACAGCTTTTAGAATATTGAAGCACTTTTATCATGCAGTTGAAATTAATCCTATTGCTAGTCGCATACTGCGACCAGACCAACGATATGTATTGTAAGTAGTCATATAATAGTTAGAACAGACATAAAACACTTATTTTTTATTATTTCAGATTTATTCATTTTCATTATCTTCTACATTTTCTATTTTAATATTGTCTAAGAATTGTACAGGCGATGTTGCCTTCATATCGGGCATAACATTTTCTGTCCCTTGTCCCTTTGTATGCTTAAGTCTTTGAAAATACGCAACGGGTTTTAATGCCTTTTCTCAATAGATAAATTGTTTAAAGAGGAAGGTTTATATATATATTTCATAACCGTGCGAAGCCGGGGCGGGCCTCTAGTATACCATATAATGATCATGGTATGAACGAGGCATCTTTTTACATCCAGTTTTATAACTGTTTTCGCAATTTGACTTCTATTTATATAAACAAGATGTGTTTTATTGCCTATACGTCGGCTATGTATTCTGCCACGTACAAGCAATATATTGCTGCTGGAAGTGACTGACTCTAAGTTATTAATCTGGTCTTGGTCGACCTCGTTCATATTTATCACTAGATATCGTCGTCAATATCGATATCTATGTAATATGATCGAGAGTGACACTATTAAATCTTTTGTGACATTCACATCGACAATTCCTTGAAAGATGGCGGGTTTACTAAGTATTTAAATCAAAAAATGTCACTTTTAAAAATCAATTAAGATTTAAAAAGTGTCGGCTTGTTTTTTTTATTTTTATAAAGTATGTTAAAATATAATTAAAATAAGCGTACACGTCAGATGTTCGTTGGTTATAGGGCGGTCCAGAACAATCTCCTTTATGTGTGGTAGCACCTCAGAACCATTATCTGTCTTTCGAAAAAATGATTATGAAATATAGACGTGCTAATGTCATAATTGGAGTCGGTTTTTCGCCGTGTTACTGAGCTTAATTAATTGTAAACTGGCTGCTCAGGCGAACCTCCCACCCGTTCATTTTATATAAAAAAAAAATTAAATATTGTTTTCCTAGTTTCCTCACAGACGAACGAGAGAAAAAGTATTCAGTGTCTGTCTCTTGATTCTAAATAACCTCATACCTGCCAATTTTAAGCCAAATGTGTTCAGCTGTACTTGAGTTATAAATAGTGTAACCAGCACGAGTTTCTTCTATATAAATATAAATCAATGAAAATATTTATATATTTATTGATAAAATTATTTAACTAATTATTATTATTTGCCATTTTTGGGTGACTAAGTCATAGCAAATTTTATTTTTCTTAAATGTGTATGTACTCAATAACTACCCCCTTTCAACGTTGGATTCCGAATTGAAAAAAAAAAACGAATACTACTTGAAACTAATTAAAACGAATGAAAGAAAAGAGTGAACAGGCACTTGGCGTAGAATGTTTCCATCTTTTATTAATTCTTCAATTTCCAAATATAAATAAATAAATAAATATCTCTGGACAAGTCACACAAATTCAATCTAATCCCAACGTAAGCAAATTATATGCTTGTGTTATGGGTGTTAGTCAACGATACTTTTACATAGAAATACTTAAATAAATACCAGAATACATTTAATAAACAATAAAATATAAAGCTGAGAATGTAATAATAAGCTAGTAAAAAAAGACACATCGAAAATTAAAATGAAAACAAAAAACAAACCAGATATGGAATTTATTAACTAAGCGATTGATGCTAAAATGAAATACGTGTAAACCACTTGCCCCGAAACGCAAATATCGTAAAAAATATGCCAATAAAATTCACAAATCGTTTCTCTTGAATGGATAAGAGGGGTCGAAAGTGATATACCAATGTGGTACTTGTTACGACCGTTTCAGTTTATTTATGTAGTATGGTGATTTCTCTAAATGTTTGTACTTATCTACAAAAAAATATATTTTCACTTCTCCTTATCTGACTTTTATGAAATGTGAAATAGTAACATAGCCTGCTGGATTAATCCTATGGTGCAATCAGTCAGAATAGGCCATATAGCCATGCAACCATTTTTTTGTTTTTGACTCGAAAAGCGTGTACATACGTCGTCAAACTTTGTTAAATGTGATCAAGCTCAGCATATTATTTTTGCTGCATATTATGTTTTGCTAGTAAGTGTCGCATGGAGCACAACGTGGTAGCACGGCCCCTGATTCTACTACTCTCTATTAGGTAGTTTATTTGTTGTACGACAGCCCATCAAATTCTCAAAATTATAGTGAATCTAGTCGAAAATTTTCCACATCTTTGAAGGCTCCATACACTGGCAGTGAAGGCCTCCTTTCAGACGCTACTATACGTCGTCCGGCGCAGGTTGCGTCATACTGTCAGTCGTCCTGTGCGAATCCCAGGGTGTTTAGCCCGTGCCGGCAGTGGATAGCTGTGTGAAATGGTAAATATTTTATTATATTACGTTGTTATTTCAATGTTCTTACTTTAAAATTACTTATTTTAGTATTTACATTAAGTTGTATTGACATTTATTTGTCTTTTTTGGCATGACGTATGTATACACACCGTCTCTGAACGTCGATCCAGTTAGTATGAAAAAAAAAACATATGCGGCAGCGCATCCAGTTCAGAAAATACCATGTTTACTTGAACGTGTTAAGAATAATCGGTAAACTTATTGACGCAAAAGTCAAAATTCTAGCATTACATTAACAACGCATCTTTGATGTCCAGCATGGCTATAGGTGACGTGTTACTCTCACTATCGTTTAGACTCTTGTATGCCTTCCAATAAGATGACAAATAGGACTTCGATTATGCGACCCTTGAACTTTAAGCGAGGATAAACTGGATGTCATAAATCACACAATGCAAGTTAAATAAAAGCTGGAAAAAATGAAACAGCTACACAAATGTGTTTGTTGATTCATGTAATATTTGCGTCACCAACGTATCTTGATGTAATATTTTACTTTTATCGCAGAAAAGACGCTTACAGCAAACATTTGTCAAAAGCGTACAGCAACATGACCTATTTAGCAATGTAATTTACAAATTCATTCATTCACCTTACATTTTGTAGATTCACGGCCTTCCACATATTATATTTCAGCGCGTAATTTCCGGAAAGAAATGTGGTTAATGAATTCAATAAGCGAATGTGTGTGAAAGGTCTTATAACTCGTATAAATAAAAAGTGTTGATTATTTGTTTATGTTATAACTAATAAGCTTTTTTGTGTGTTTCTTTTGATAAAAACACAATTGTTGTCTATGGACACCAAAGACGTTACTGTCCCTATATTATGGCCGACAACTGAGTCACATGTACAAATCACCGTACGTTCTGTAACAAAATGTGTAAATGGAGAAAACGGTAGTACCAAGTGTGCAGTGCTACTAATCCGGCCGGGCTGCTGCTCTATCATCTGGTATCGCATTAAAAACATATTAGTAAAATAATCAGAAAATAATTAATCTCCCCTGTGGTCTAGCGGTCCTACGTCAGACTTGACTTCTTGAGGTCCCGTGTTCGATCCCCGGGTCAGGCAACAAAAAATTAGAAAATGTATATTTTCAATGTTCTAACGAAATTATCGTTGCCCGGGATTGAATATGCGCCCAGTTGGCTAGGCCGTAGGCTTGCCACTTATCACATGGTGGGAGTTAGTGTCTTTGGCTAGTCTTGACTACCCTGGTTGTGTATCTGCCAACCCTGCGAGGATATGGGCTTGAATATACTTACTATACGTTTTTAAAATATTACTGGGGACTCGTTTAAGAACTAAGTTTTTTCAATATTTGGCCCTTTTACATTTAACTATAACAAGAAAACTATAAAACTAGGTGGTAGAGTTTAGCAGCGACTCGCCCGGATTGGTACCACCGCCTTACCTATTCCTGCCGCCATAACGTCATGACGTGTTCCGGTTCGGAGGGTAAGGTAGCCGGTAAACTTACTTTTGCTCGCGGCCAAACATCCCGGCCCCAGGTTGGCAACGCACCATTACCACCTTTGGTGTCTCTAGGCGGCGCGAATTTCTTACCATCAGGAAATCCGTCTGCTTGTTTGCCTTCCAATATCATAAATAAATAAAAAAAAATGTTTTGACCGCAAAATCATTTAAAATATAGGAGCGTCACTTCAAAGCTAAATTGTGTTTCGTTAAAATTGGTTAACGAGATGGGATAATTCCAAATAAACAAATATAGACAAAACTATAAAATGTAGGCTAGTGATTAATAAGAATTCATTATATTAAAAATATGTTATAGCAGCACTGTAAACAACATCCAGATATTTATCTTCCCAACTCTTATTTGGCCGGCTGCGCACCTGAAATAAACCTTCCGGTTATCAATTCATTACGTCTTACTTTATTTGAGGTAGCGTGCAAATAGTTTTACCTTCAGGTAAACATTTTTCAGCATATCTTATACCTTTAAACGAGCAATTCTTGTATATATATAATTGGAATCTCGGAATCGGCTCCAACGATTTTCATGAAATTTAGTATATAGGGGGTTTCGGGGGCGATAAATCGATCTAGCTAGGAATCATTTTTAGAAAATGTCATAGCCGTGTTTTATTCGTGTTTTATCGACTTAAACTTACTTTTTTAACAAATAGGAGGTAACGTTTGAGTAGTCCCAATTTATTATGACTCTTCCTGACATCTATTGGCGAATAATAATACTATTTTTTGGCGAATAATTGAAGTTCCAGCAGATGGCGTTGTTAAGCAACGAAGTCCGTTGTTAAGTAACGAAGTCAATGATTGTTTGCTTTGAGGTTAGACTAATTGTGTAATTCGTACTTGAATATAATTTCCAAAAAACACAATTCATAAAAAAACAAAACAAAAAATACCGAGCAAAGCTCGGTCATCCAGATATTACTTTTTATATAAGCACACAGAGCGAATCAAATTTACGCTTTGTATTATTAAGAATATGTTTTTATATCATTTTAATGACAATGTTTTGTACTGTCGTGCTCCGGTCTCAAAGGTATATTAGACTAGGTTTAGGTCAGATAAGGGTAGACTTGCTCGTTGTTACCCAAACCTCGGCCACAAGTAACGGTTATCGGCAGTACTTATCTATCCATTGATCACGATTGTGTGTTACCATGCCAAGTTTGGTTTTTTGCCATAAAATGCAAACAAGCTGGCAGATTTGTAGATGGTAAGTATGACCATTTTACTTTACATTAATTAAACAACAAAGATACTTCAAATCAAATCAAATATTTTTATTTCACACTACCTGTAGCCCGCGGCGTTGCTCGCGCGGTTAATGGTCCCACGGGATCATTTTTTCAGAATAAAAGCTATCCCATGTGTTAATCTAAGTTACCCCCTATGTGTGAGCTAAACTTTCTGAAAATCTGTTCATATATTATACATTAAGGACTGCATCAATCAAACATACAAACTTTCGTATTTATAATATTAGTAGTATTAACCTTACAAGAGGCACTTATGACGTGTATATACTAAATCCACCAGATCAGAACACGGCCTCACACTGAAAATATTCGGCAAGAAACCGGGCTCTTATGGTGAACAACTATCAGGGCCAAGATCTTGAGCCTTTTGAGTAAATAAGCTATGGTGGTCCCAGTTTCCTTAAAATACATGCAAAATACTTCTACGAATTTGCTTGTTACAAGTAGGCGATCCTTAGAGCTATTGCCATCCAATAGATAAATGAATTAATAAGTTGACAAACTCTTAAACGACGACTTATATGTTTGATATATTAAAATTTCTCTTTGACAATAACGTATAAAATCCCCGTTACCGACTGATATCAGAAGTGTCAACTAACAAAGCTATTGGACAAACATGTCACGGCAGCACAAAGCTTTCGCCGAGCTGGTCAGATACCCACATCCAATTTTCGTAGAATAAATATGAACAAAACAAAGAATCAATTGCTGGTCACATCTATTCACAGCCATTTTGTTACATTGCATGGTTTTGTATAAATTGGTAAAAATATCAGACAAGTTTCTTTCGTCTGTTTCTTATCTGTTCATTTTTCATACAAAAACTACAATGGATTTTATAATTCACCAAATTTTGTTTAGAGGTAGCAACGGGGTCAACATTTAGGATATGCTTTGCTCAGGGAAAATCTTTTGTTCCTGTCGCTTGTCACGAAAAGGTATTTCAACTTGTGTACGAAATCGCTGGCAATAGCTAGTCAAATATGACTCTAGAACCATTTGTCGGATCTTCATCGAGTTTGTATGGGACTGCCTCGTAATGATGATCTACCATTCGAATGAAAAACTGCGAAAGTACAACTGTTATCAACCGAGTAATCGTATGAGAAACATTTAAAAAAATGTACAGATGACTTGTCAATATCTTTCTTTGTTAGTCAGTTAAAAAGATAAAATACAGAATGCAGACGAACAAGAAGTAAAATGCCAATAGAAAAAAATAATGTTACACGTAAAAGATTAGTTTTTAAAACAAAAAAATTGAATTAAACCATAACTTAATATGAAATTAAATCGCCTCTGTGGTAGAGCGGTCCAGGTGTTGGACTTGACTGCATGAGGTCTCGGGTTTGAATCCCGGGTCGGCCAACAAAAAGAAAATTGGATTTTTCTAATTTTCTAATAAAAAAAATGTTGGTCGGGATTGGAAACGTGCCCGGTTGGCGATAAGCTTGCCACCTATCACATTATGGGACTTAGTATCTTCGGTTAGTCGTGGGTGCCCTGGTTGTGCCTCTGCCTACCTCTTCGGGGATATGGGCGTGAAGATACTTTTTTTTAAATGAGTATTATATTTATTTGCGGAATATGTATGTTAAGAAGTTGTTGGAAATGTACTTGAGAATACCAACATTTTACTATGGTGTGCAAGTTTTTTATCAATGTTTAAACACGCTTATTATTTATATATTGTAAACAATTTAGTATCTAAATAAAGTACTTATTTGAATTTATTTAGAGCTTCATAACTTATTACAAGCAATTTTAATAAGAAAATATTAATCCTGTCTCCCATACAGTACCTACTATTCACACTACTATCATCATCATCATCATCAGCCTTAGTGCGTCTACTGCTGGACATAGGCCTCCTCCAAAGAGCGCCACAAGTCACCAGCCGCTTGTATCCAGCGACTCTCTGCGACTTTGACCAGACCATCATCACACTACTATAGTTACTAATAATATGTTGCCTATCACACGTAACTTGCAAGAAAGAAGTGAAGAGCAGGATTAGGTTAGGCGGTAATCAAAGCTAGCCGACTATGTATTAAGAAAAAAATCAGTCAGTAAATAAAATAAAAAAACAACTTGATATAATTTTTCCGTGACACGAATAACGAAAAACAAATGGTCGTAATTTCTCCGTGATGTGAAACAAATAGAGATAAAAATAGACAAACAGATATTTTAAACATATATTTTGTCCACGTATGTATTTTAAATTCCATAGCAACACAGCAATTTGTCCCTATTTTTTTGAATATATATTGAAGGTGCAAAGGTGGCTTTTAGAATTTCGTAATATATGTGGAGACTTTACCAACGAAAGAAGGAACGGCTCAACTCTGAATACTTTATGTTATCTTCAGACACGCATCAAGCCAGACTACGTAGTACAAATTGCCTTGTGAACTCACAGGTGTTTGTAAATAAAGTTTCAAAATACGCTTTCTATTCATAGCGTTTTAGCAATGCTTTGTAGTAAACAGATACAAAATAGAAAGGATAAATATGTTTTTCATAATAAATATCTTTCATATTTTATACTTTTTATACCTCAAACGCATGAACAACGTGTTTGCTTTATTTGTACACTCTTTTTAGATTAATGTTGTTTGTGTAGTAATTTATATCAAAGGATTATTTTAATTCAATTCAATTTCAAATATATTTTTTAAAACATCTTTTGCATTTAAGATACATAAAATAGTTGTTTTTATAGCTACAATTTGTTTTATGGCTATTGAATTTCAGTAGTTGATAAATTTTTGAAGATACTTCTTTTGGCACGTTAGGAAAAAATGATGAGGGTGAATTTTTACGATGCGCGCGCACACCGTCACGAAAAACCGACATGATGAAGTTAGCTATAGATAACATTTTAGTTTTTTGTGATATTTTTATTAAATAAACTTTATTTAACTAAATAATGCATTATAATAAAACTTTTAATGAATTAAATACCTTTTTTCTATGGTTAGTGTCATTTTGTCTACAAATGTAAAATAAGGCAAAAGATAAAATTTTTAAAAAGATTTTTATCTTATTACGCCGAAGAATTATAACTTCTAACGCATGTACATAAGAACACACACAATTTTTTGTCTTCTAAAGAATGATAAATAATAAAGGATCCTTGAAATTCTTTTATGTATTAAGGATGTTATGTAATAAATATATGTCATATATTTTATACTCGTTTGTGATGTATCTAATTATTCATCCCCTTTTAATTAAAGTCCGTTATTATTTTACAAAGTTATTTTTCCAAATTTGGTCGTGTTCAAACTTAGAAATAGTTTTAAACTCATGACTAAATTTCATTGAGCTTGGATCAATGAATTCACGATGTCGTTGCTTAAATGTACAAACAAACTCTCAACACTGGACCATCACTTTCAAACTGAATTTCCACCGAATCAACAGCTTTTTATCGCAGTGACATCGCTTACATATTGGTCTCAGTTTAAGTACAGTTCTGGAATACAGATCTTTAAAAAACATAATACCCACGTAAACTAACTGTTATACTTACTACTTATATTATGTTATCCAAACTACGAGTATAACGTAACACTGAAATTATTGAAATAAATGATTTCTAAGGCAAGTAGTCGAGTAATAGGAATATCTAATAAAATACGGTTTCAAATATCACGGTGTTAGTGAAACGTTTATCTATATCCGTTTTGAACAGGCCATCGACAATACCATCTTTACCACACGGGGCCAGTGCCCAGGGTCCCGATACTCAGAGGGCCCCAAGAGGTCGAATATTTCACTTGCATTTAATAAGGGAGTTTTTGTCATATCCCCGAAGAGGTAGGTAGATGCACAACCAGGCCACCCACGACTAATCGTTGACACTAAGTCCCACAATGTGATAGGTAGCAAGCCTATTGCCAACCGGACCTAAATCCAATCCCAGGTAAGTGGCAACGTTATATTTATTAGAAAATTGAAACGACATATTTTCTAAGTTTTCGTGTTCAACCTCAAGAAGTCAAGTCCGACGCCGGACCGCTAGAATACAGAGGCGACAGCATACTAAGAAATTGATTTAGTTTCCTAATTTTACTTTCCTAAGTCAAATAACAATAATAAAATCTGATAAATTGACCAAAAAATGTAACTAATTTGCGGAATTTCATCATGAAAACATTAATCTAAATGAGCTTAAACCGAATGTTTTCATTTAAGTAAATAGTTAAAAGACATCTCAAAATCATCAGCGAATTTAAATATATCAGTCTTGAATTACTTGCTAAAGTCTGAATAATTAGAAGAAATTTTTCCACTAAGTTTTTTAATGACTACGTAATTTGTCAATTATGAGCACAGCAAGTGATACGAGTAGGTGCTATTCTTCAGAACATTGAGTTTGAGGATTCAGTAGAAGATTTTTCTTAACAGAAATCTCGCAAGAAACTATATCGTAATCTTGAAAAAACAGCAGCATATCATTATTATTAATGACATACCGTAATATAGTAATGTAAATGATAACCCATAATAAAGCAGATCATAGTGAAAAAAAATGCAAAGTTGTACATTCCAAAAGGGCCCCAACTTTATGTGTGCCCGAGGGCCCCAGCGTAGTCTAAGACGGCCCTTGCCATCGACAGACATAATATAAATGTAAATGTAATAAATTAAAGTGAAATAATTTAAAGTGCTACTACACTAAAACAATTTAATAAATTCAAAATGTTTAGTGTAATAGCACTTAAAATTATCAATTTTAGCGTTAGCAAGAATTATAAAATAATTAAACATCTATGGATTAATCCACGAATCGATTTGACAAAGTAAGTAAAATATATGCCTTCATAATTATGACATTAAAAAATATATTCAATAACCCAATATAACCATATAACCACAATAACCACAATATCTATCACTCACTCGGTCATTGCACGGTACGGATTTTGTTGTAAAAAATCCACATTGGAATTAATCCATTCGTTTAGAGGTGATGATGCCACAGAAAGAGATATACCCAGACAGACATGTCAAACTAATAACACGGTCCTGTTTTTTCATCATGAATTTTAGTTGACGATACTAACATTATATACTTACTGAACATCTTCACGCCCATACCCCCGAAGAGGTAGGCACAAGCGCAACCAGTGCACATACAATTAGCCGAAGACACTAAAATCCACGATGTGATAGTTGGCAAGCCCATCGCTAACCCACATCTTGTTTAACATTAACTTTGACTTCTGGCTAGTGAGGAGTATCTCCAATAATATTTAAAGTGGTCAGGGATATTTCAAAAATCAGAAAAAATACTCCAAAGAGTGGACGAAACCATACATTTCTTTGTTCTATTTGTTACTAGCTATTCCCGCGAACTTTGTTCCGCCCGCTATATATATAAAAGAAAGTGGTGTTAGTTACACTATTTATAACTCAAGAACGGCAACCGATTAGGCTGCAAATTGGTAGGAAGGTAGCTTAGAACCGGGAGAAGGACATAGGATACTTTTTATTCTGTTCAATTGTGAGGAAACTGGGAAAAACAACATTTTAATTTTTCCCATACAAACAGAACGGGCGGAACGAAGTTCGCGGGAACAGCTAGTATTTTATATTTACAAAAGAAAGTGGTGTTACACTATGTATAATTTAAGAACGGCTTAACCGATTTGGCTAAATATTGATAGGGAGGAAGCTTAGAACCAGAAAACGGATATAAGACATTTTTCATTTCGTTCGACTATGAGGAAACTATGACGATCAACATTTTAATTTTCCCATACAAGCTGAACGGCAGGAACGAAGTTCGCCGGAGCAGCTAGTATATTATAGTATATTATATATAGTAGCATATAGTATATTATAAGCAATTATACAGAAAGATTAATTTTTATCCTATCTACCAAACGCTAAAACTATTTCCGATCCTAGACAGTCAGGAGACGAAACTCCAAACTAAACTTCCTGGCAACCTAACCTACCTATTTGACTTTTACTACCGCTAATCTATTTAAAGCTCTATCTAATAATAAGCATATTTTTGCTAAAATTTAAATGCAGTAAAACTGTAAAATTCGACTTAAATTTGATTTGTAATCAATACTTTTATCTCGACGGAGTTCGTATTTTTTTTTTACATTACAATAAAATAACTACCAAGTTCAAACTAAGAAAGACAAGGCACATAATACACACATGAATTTGTAACTTTCTACTTTTTTGAAAGATGATTCAAACTTACTTCTTTGGGCACATTTCACTTTATCAAAGCTGTTCAACAGTGATCTTCGTGTGCCCACTTTGCGTCAGTTTCCATAAGTACCCATTTTGTATTCACAGATTATTAAAAACCATCAAAAGGCGTTTGAAAAGGGCGCTCAGTAGATGGTTCTGTGCTTGTAATAAGCAACGCGTGAATATGTTCATACATAGATACTGATGACAGGCAGTTTCTGACCTCCGGTGGATGCAAAAGGCACGGAAGACATTTAAAATAAAACCGATTCGAATTCCGTTCCGCATTTAAAATAAAATGGATTCGAATTCCGTTTCATTTTAAATGCCTTCACTAGTGTTGACTACATGAGGTTCCGGGTTTGAATCTCGGTTTGGCCAACTAAAAA
Organism: Calephelis nemesis; assembly: GCA_002245505.1. Classification (NCBI taxonomy): domain Eukaryota; kingdom Metazoa; phylum Arthropoda; class Insecta; order Lepidoptera; family Riodinidae; genus Calephelis; species Calephelis nemesis. The sequence continues at coordinate 353,299 of NJDD01000023.1, forward strand.
TGTGGTTTTTCAATTATCTAATATAGACAATGCTGCATATGATTGGATAATAAATGTCCGGTTTGCTACTTTAACACTTGTGTTAGGTGGGATAGATATATTCGACTACTCGTTAGTGCCCTGTTA